>JADRCH010007021.1:0-11118 GCA_019843965.1 Rhynchomys soricoides
GTTTTACAAACAAGGTCCCATGTTTCCCAGGCTGGTCTCCAACTCAAAACTTTTTACTCCACGTCCCAGTGCAGAGATAATATGCAAGAACATGTCTTACATTTTGTCCCGACCTGCAGGACTTAGTTATTCGCGAGGATCGAGGAGGACTAAGCCTGAAAGAAAAACGGGCGAGAGAGAGAAGGGAGGCTAGGCAAAGTTCCGTCTAGGTCTCACTTTATTTTTTACACATGTTTGCTTTTAAAGAAAAAGGAACGTAGAGGGGAGGGGAAAGGAGGCTTATGGCCCCCTGGCTGTCATGGTTTAACAAGCCAGACCATCCGGTGTCAAACTGTTTTATGATCGGTCTATTTCCAGGAGGTGGGAAGGACAGTTTAGTCTTGAGGAAACACAACTGGCTCTTGGAAGGTCACTAGGGTCAGATTCCCAGGAACGGTGTGAAGATCCTGGCTCCAGGCATTTCCAGCTTCTCTTGTGCAAACACAACTGGTCCTAAGAAAGTCTCAGATTCCCAAGGACAGTGTGGAAGCTCAGGCACATTCCAAGGAGGGTGTTAGATTCTCAAGGACAGTGAGGAGGCCCAGGCAGATTCCAAGGAGGGTGTTAGGGCCTGGCTCCTAACATATCACCCTTTCTTTTACAATGAATCAGGAGCAGCTAAGAAGGGTTGGTGGAAGGCCTTTCTTAGGCTATGCAGTGTGCACCCATGTCTCATGCCCGATTTTTATTAGGGTAGGGGCTCTGTCTTAGGCTATATGGATGGCCCCTATTTCCGGCATCGACCTTTTATAGTCTCGATGTGCACCCGGATAATAGATCCATAATAATTCCCGTCATTAAGCTACCCTGCAGCCTTTAAGGGCATGCGTTGAGAATCATGGCACTGCAATACATTCCCATCATTGGCCTTTCCACAGCTTATGGCCCAAAAGCCACTCCTGTTGACTGAGGGCTGTCAGGAGCCATAGGCTGTTTAGGAAAGCCTCCATAGCCTGCGATACCAGGGAGTTTCTGTCTCTGCCGCTAGAGCCGTAAACTGTAGGCCGCCAGATGAAGCACGGGGGGGGGGGGGGGGAGGTTGGATTCTTGGGTACTGAGTCAATGGTAATGAACAGCAACTGGCTTCTGGAGAGCAGAATCAATCTGTGACTTAACAAAGTTAGTTAGTTTATTAAAAGCCCAAGGACCAAATGTCAAAAGCAGTAGGAGGCCCACAAGGGGTCCCAGGATGCTAGGGAGCAATGTAGAAAGGCAGGGAGAGGTGGAGAACCAGTTTTGATACCAAGCTTCATCTTGTTCTCTCTTTCTCTTTCTATCTTCTAAGCTCTTTTTTAATTTTTCTATGCTATCATCAACTAAACCTGTCTTGTCTGCATAAAAACAGCATTCCTTTTTAAGGGCAGCACATAGACCACCCTCCTGTAAAAAGACTAGGTCTAGCCCTCTTCTGTTTTGTAATACTACCTCTGATAGGCATGCTACAGATTCTTTAAGATATTTTAAGCCTTGTTGTAATTCATGGATATCATTATCAATAGCTATGGAAAGTTGATTATATTGTTGAGTAGAAGAAATCAAGGAGGCTATACCTGTTCCAGCCCCTGTGGCAGTTAGGCCCAAAAGGACCGCCAGTGTAATGGCTGTAATGGGTTCCTCTTAGTATGGGTTGTGCCTTGCTCCCAAAATGTAAGTAGGTCTTCTGCATGGTAGAAGGTAATTTTTGGAATAAGAAGGACCAAGACGCAGTTATCTCTGTGTGTCAATAAAGAAGCTGAAACTACATAAGGAGTAAGCCCAGTGGAACAGATGAAATAAGAGCTATAGGGTGACTGAATGTACTGAAAGGTGGAGTTGACAGTAATTGTTTGATTACAAATGTTGTTCAACTGACAAGGGGGGAGCATATTAGGGGCTAATAAACAGAGGCCCAATCCAGAGACCTGGGAAAGTGTTAATCCAAGGCGCTCAGTATTGCCCCACCTTAACTGACTGGGATCATTAGTAAAGAGAGGTTCACCAATAATAGCCACTCCCTCGTAGAAGGGAGGTCGAGGAGAGCAGCAGTCCCAACATTCTAAATAGTCTGTCTGATTGTTGTCTCTCAAGGCCTTAATGGAAGCGTTAACTAGATCGAGTATAATGTTGGATGACAATGGAGATCCCACAGGGAGGGTCAGTTGAAAAAGGGTACTAGCAAAGGGCTTTAAGATTGGCCTTATAATAACTGAGGGAGCCCCTATCTTAATTTTTGGGCTCGTCTGTCCAGGATGTAGGGCTGCATTAGGTCCAATGGCTATTGTAGGGCCCTGTGGAAGTGTCTTAATGAGTTTAATTGTAAATGTGAGGCTCAAGTCACGTCCTGGCATATAGAGTCTCAATCCCCATTCATAGCCTCTGGAATTATCCCAGGAGGCCTTTTTCCCAGCGTTAGTGAAAGTGATGGAAAGGGGATTGCACCAGTTAAATATGCATTCATTAGCCAGGGGTGCAGGTCCACTGCTAAGGCTGTATGGGGACTGGTTTATTCTCTTTACTGTAATATAATCCCACGAAGAGGAGGGTTTCCAATAAGTATCTCCAGAGGTCTCTCAGCCCCAGGAGGCACAGTAAAAATCAGGAGAGAAACTGCACTTTGTGCCAAGAGAGCGGTCTTGATGTCCTCCGGGGCAGATATAGAGGGGGGCCATTTGTAGGAGGGTCCTTTTTATCTGGGATCCACATCCCGGTTGCCATACTTGCTGTAAGACAGGATTGGGGGGCTTTCGTTGTGGTACAAAGAAGTCCTGGTAGTCCCAATAGTCACGAGCCCCAAGGGCCAGCACACATAGATCAACCTGTAAGGGGTCCCAAGGGATATTGGCAGAGAGCTGAGAGGTTGAATTAGCCACATCTCCTGCCTCATTAAGAATTACCCATGTAAAGTTGAAAAGTTGGTGTGGCAAGGGATTGTTCTTGCCGCTGGAGCACAGTAGGGCCTCGAAGAAGATCCAAGGGAGCAGCATCATTGGAGACAGGGATATTTCCAGTCCTTCTTAGTCTCTGAAATTAAACACAATGAGAAGCCTTCTCAGGGGGGTCCCTGGGTGGGTTATAGAGTTTTATGAGGCGATCTGGAAGCCATCTGGCATTTTGTGTCTCTGTGTCATAAATGCAGGCGTGCCCCTTCCCCCAGATGAGGACTAGGTCTGGACCCTGCCATTTGTTGGATAAAGGGTCTCTCCACATAGCCTGTGCATAGTTATTACCCGTGGATGGATCTCAGAAGCGTTATGCAGCAGATCCACCCGCAGAGTCATATGTAAGAAAGTTTAGGACAAATAAAGCATGATTGAGGAGAGTCTTAAAATTGCCTGCTCTGGGGTAGAGTGCTTCTCCCCCAGACAGTAATTTGAAAAGCATGTTTTTGAGTGTCTGGTGAGCTTGTTCAACAACCCCCTGTCCTTGAGGGTTATAAGGGATGCCCATGATATGTTTAATGCCCATTTGAGCACAGAATTGTTTAAAGCTGGAGCTGGTATATCCTGGGCAATGATCTGTCTTAAGAATTTTAGGTATTTGGTATTGCCAGGCTGGCAAGGACATGTTTGATAACATGTTTAGTAGCTTCTCTGGTCTGTAAGGACGCATACAGGAAGCCACTGTAGGTGTCTATAGAGACATGAATATATTTAAGTTTTCCAAAGTCAGGATAATGTGTAACTTCCATTTGCCACAATTCCCCAGGAATCAGCCCACGTGGGTTGACTCCAAGATGTGGCTCAGGCAGAAGCGTCAAACAACCTTTGCATTGGCGGACAATCTGTCTAGCCTGTTCATGGGTAATGGAGACTCTTAGCCTGAGAGTATGAGCATTGAGGTGATGCAAATTATGAGCCAGCCGTGCAGTGTCAAGAGGCTCAATAGGCCTATAATCTATACTCCCCAGGGCAATCATCTGGGTGGCTCGGTCCACCATATCATTTCCCTCTGTTAAGGGGCCGGGCAGACCAGAGTGGGCACGAATGTGACCCACAAAGAAAGGGGCATCATGGGTGAGAATCAACCTTTGTAGTTCAGAGAATAAGGGAGAGGCATTTGTTGAGGGGCGAATATATGGGACTGTTTCAAGAAGAGGCACAGAGGTGGCTACATAAGCACTATCAGTATACAAGTTGAAAGGCAGATCTCCTAAAACCTCAAACACCTTTATAATGGCTGATAATTCAACAAGCTGTGCTGAGGAGAAGTCAGTCATAAAGCGAGAGACTGCTCCATTGATGTTAAAAGCTGCCATACCAGAAGAAGACCCATCAGAAAAAACCAGTGCAGCCCCAGCGATGGGGGAGGCTTTTGTCCTTTTAGGAAAAACAATTGGCGTCTTTTGTAAAAACTGGACTAACTTATCAGCAGGATAATGATTATCTATGGTGCCCTGAAAAGAGGTGCAATTAATGGCCTAATCATCATCGGTCTGAATGAGCCCTGGACTTGGGAGGCATTATAGGGAAGAATTATAATGTCAGGGTCTTTGCCAAAGAGTTTAAGGGCAGCCTCCCTGCCAAGACGTAGCAGGTGGGCGACCAAGAGAGGGTAGGTGGGCAGCATGCATGATGGGGATGCTGGTAAATGCATCCAAAATAAAGGTTTTACTTGCCAAAGTAGGCCAGTAGGAGAAAAATAGGTGGGAAAGATGAGGAGGTGAAGGGGCAATTCTGGAGAATAATAACCAACAGATTAATTGACTATGGCTTGTTCTACCCTGGCTAATGCCCTCTGGGCCTCTGGGGTCAATATCCACGGGGATGATGGATCAGAATCTCCTCACAATATATCAAATAAAGGTTTTAATTCACCTGTAGTTAGCTTTAAATAAGGGCCCAGCCAATCAATATCACCCAGTAGTCGCTGAAAATCATTAAGTGTTAGCAGGGAATCACGCCTCAGTTGAATCTTTTGGGAAAGAACCTTATGGGGGAATAGTTCAAACCCCAAGAACAAATGGGGAGGGTGTACTTGTATTTTTTCAGGAGAAATTGGGAGCCCTCGGTCTTGAAGGGCAGCAATAAATTGTAATCCTGCCTGGTGGAGCTGTTGCTCATTGGGCCCTGCCAGAAGAACGTCATCCATGTAATGAACCACATAAAGGTCGGGGAAGAGTGACCTGAAAGGATCAATGGTTGGGCCACATATTTTTGGCAAAGAGTAGGACTGTTGGCCATGCCTTGGGGGGGAACCCGCCACTGGAAGCGAGGGAAAGGTCCCACACAGTTGGATATGGGAAGATGAACGCAAAACGTTTGCAATCTTCAGGGTGGAGGGGGATGGAAAAGAAACAGTCTTTTAAATCAATGACTAGTTTTAGGTAGCCATCAGGAATGGCCACAGGGGAGGGTAGACCAGGCTGTAGGGCACCCATAGGGACCATGGTTTTATTGACTGCTCTGAGGTCCTGTAGCAGGCGCCATTTACCATTTCGTTTTTGGATGACATAAATAGGTGTGTTCCATGGTGAAGTAGAAAGCTGGATATGTCCCGCTGCCAGCTCTTCCTGCACTAACGCTATGGCTGCAGACAATTTTTTGGAATGGAGGGACCATTGGTCAAGCCAGACAGGAATGTCATCTTTCCAGGTGATCTTGTCTGCCTGGCATGCAGGAGGAGCAATGGTCCTTATGAAAAATGGCTATCGAACCCTAAGCCTGTGCGATCTTTTTTATGAGGGGGTGTCATGGGTGTAGGACTTCCCTGATTTTGTTTGCCAAGCTCCTGTCCAGGGAGGTAACCCTGCACAAGCATCTGTTGTGCAATCACCTCATTGGGGCTGCACATAAGGACTTTCATCTGGGAGAGGATATCTCTGCCCCAGAGCATTGACAGGATGGCCAGGAACCACAAACGGCCGGACCGTGCCCTTATTTCCCTTGTTGCCTTCCCAAGTTAGAAGCTGGGAACTCTGTAAGGTATTTTTGGACTACCCAATTCCTTGTAGATGGGTCATGGAGGCTTGTAAGTGCCAATGGCGGGGCCAAGAATCCTGTGACAGTACAGTGGAATCGGCCCCTGAATCGAAGATTCCTTCAAAAGTCTTTCCCTGAATTCTAAGGTTTAATGTAAGGCGCTCCCTAGTGATGGTCTGAACCCAATACAAGTCCGAGGAGCCTGGTCAGGAAGAGCTGCGTTGTGTGCCCAGTGCAGGGTGAGAGGTGTCTAAGGGTAAAGGCAGAGCCTGGGCCAAACGTTGGCCCTGGGAGATAGATATTGGAACCCAAGGGGCGCTTGCCAGGACCTTAATCTCTCCAGTATAGTCATTGTATACCAAGGAGGGATGGACACTGAGTCCGCTCAAAGTAGAGGATGCACGGCCCAAGATCAGAAAATAAGTATTTTTAGGGGGAGGCCCAAAAATTCCCGTAGGAAGAATCTGTACTCCGTCCTCCGGTCTTAGTATTGTGTGGGTGGAGGCACACAGGTCCACTCCTGTGCTCCCCGGGGTGGCTCGGTAGAGGGCGAGAGGGAGATTATTGTCCGGCTGTTCCCCAAGGCCGGAGGGAATGGGGTGACTAGCAGGAACTGGGGCTGGTCCTTCAACCCATTTTTTTGAAGGGGAGGCAGTGGGCATCCGGAAATGTCAGTGGTGGAGTGACAGGTGTTTGCCCAGTGTTTGCCTCGCCAGCAGCGTGGGCAAAGGGTGAAAGGCTGTGAGGACCTGCCCGAGGCGCCCGAGGACACCTGCGGGGGCTCAACTGACCCTGGGACGCTGGGGCACTGACGGGCAAAGTGGCCCATCTGGCCACACCTAAAGCAACCCTTTTGAGTATTCTGAGCCTGGAGCGTGGCGCCCACCACAAGGTGGACAGCCTGAGACATTTTAGAGGAAAAGGAATCTACATCTCGGCACAGGTGAATCATCTCATCAAGAATCTTGTCTCTGGTTTTTCCGAGTAAGGCGGCCCTGCAGGCTGAGTTTGCATTTTCATAAGCCAACTGTCTGATAATCTTATCATTGGAAGCCTCGTGGCCCAAGGTTCTCTCTGCAGCCTCTAGGAGGCGGCTAACAAATTCTCTATAATCCTCTTGAGTTCTCTGAGTTATTTTAGTTAGAGGAGTAAGTGCTGAGCCAGCAGCCAGAAGAGCCCGCCAGGCACCGAGAGCAGCGTTAGCTGTCTAGGCCAAGAGACCAAGGGGCAGACGCCTTTGTTCTGTCTCCGTTGAATACTTTCCCTGGCCACTGAGTTTGTCTAAGGTCCATGTCCCAGAAGGCGACTGGGGGTTCTTAAATTCGTGGCTGCAACAGCCTGGCATCAGTCAATAAAATCTGCCTTCCAAGTTAGAAATTGACCGCGGGTGAGAACTGGTTGAACTACACGAATCCACTCTCCTGGGAGCATATAGCTGCCCCGAGACAAGGAGTCTAAGACTGAGAGAGTAAAAGGGGTGTTTGGCCCATACGTTCTGACAGCAGTATTTAGTTCTTTTAAATTTTTAAAATGTAGCTTATGGAACTTGCCGTGCCCATTAGATGGCGCTGGCGGTTTGTGGAACTTACCGTGTTCGCCAGATGGTGCCGGCGGTTCGTCCTCTCCTTCACTTTCACTTTCTTGAGCTCCCTCCCCCTCACCATCAGGGTCGCTCAGTGCATCCTCAGAGGGATCAAAGGAGATGGAAGGGTGTTTAGGTGCCCCGGAAGAACAGGTTACCACAGGGAAGGCCAAAGAAACACTATGGGAGCCTCGAGTTCTTTTAGGGGGTTTGGAACTGAGGAGGGGCTTATTTGTTGATCCAGAAATTGGGGCAAGAACAGTCTCATGAAGAGCTGATTGTAAAGAACTGAGTTTGGCGGAGAGCTGGGCGAACTGCTTCTGTAACTTTAGGACTTCTTTTAGTTTGCTTATCTGTGCCGAGAGTTGCTTTTTGGACTGAAGGAGAGATGAGCTAGGGACAGACAACGCAGGCGTATGCGGTTGCCGGAAAACACAAGGAGGAGGTCCGTAGGGCAGAGCCGAAGGCTGCAGCTGCCTGTCAGGGTTACGACATGTCACAGTTTTGTCACCTAAAATTGCGGTCTCCGCAGGACCCAAGGGATTATCGTTCAGCTCCTGGGCCACAATCGGGAATGTCAAGGCAGCTCTGGGGTAGGAAGGAGGGGGCTGACCCCGAGAAAGAGGGTGGTTTACTGTATTTCTTAATTGGCTTTGGCAGGGAACACCTGTTTTTAAGTCGGAAAGTCCTGGAGAGAGTCCGCTGAACGGAGGAAGGTTTTTTCTGGGGTAGGGCGGATAAGGAGGTCTCGGAGGGGGTGCCTCTGCCCCCAAAGGCTTAGGCTCCGGGGTGGGCATGTCTGAATTTGCTGACCTGGACATATCTATAACTACAGAGGGAGACTTAGCGGGGACTCGGGTGTCCGATTGTTTATCTGGGAGGGAGGCGGAGGGTTCTGCTTTAGAAAGAGGGCAGAGGCAGTACTCCGCAACAGACAGTAACTGCTGTTTATCTGGATCAGAAGATGCGGCTTCTAGTATTTCTCTTATTAATCCCCAATATGTAAAGACTGTGTCAGGGACTGCATCCGGCCCTTCGCAACTCAGTTTCTCATTAAGATCATGTCCCACCTTTTGCCATTTTCCCCAGTGAATTTCTGGCCCCTTTATTATGAACCAGGGACAGGCTTTATCTATAAAAATAAAAAACTTAATTAAATCTTTCTTTTTAACTTTAACTCCTCTCTCTCTGAGGGATCCCTTTAAGTCTTTGATAAAGACTGCTTCTTTAGTCAACTTTTGGCCCATTTTTATGACATGGATGAAAATCACTTACCGAGGACGAAAAACTCTTTCACAGGGGTCCTCAACCTTTCTGAAACTGCAGCGACGCCTCTTATGGGCGTAATCCGTCTGGCAAAGATCCGTTCCTCGAACCCCACGTTAGGGCGCCACTCTGTCCCGACCTGCAGAACTTATTCGCGAGGATCCAGGAGGACTAAGCCTGAAAGAAAAACGGGCGAGAGAGAAAAGGGAGGCTAGGCAATGTTCCGTCTAGGTCTCACTTTATTTTTTACACATGTTTGCTTTTAAAGAAAAAGGAATGTAGAGGGGAGGGGAAAGGAGGCTTATGGCCCCCTGGCTGTCATGGTTTAACAAGCCAGACCATCTGGTGTCAAACTGTTTTATGATTGGTCTATTTCCAGGAGGTGGGAAGGACAGTTTAGTCTTGAGGAAACACAACTAGCTCTCAGAAGGTCACTAGGGTCAGATTCCCAGGAATGGTGTGAAGATCCTGGCTCCAGGCATCTCCAGCTTATCTTGTGCAAACACAACTGGCCTCAGAATGTCTCAGATTCCCAAGGACAGTGTGGAGGCTCAGGCAAATTCCAAGGAGGGTGTTAGATTCTCAAGGACAGTGAGGAGGCCCAGGCAGATTCCAAGGAGGGTGTTAGGGCCTGGTTCCTAACATCTGATAGTTAAAACTGCAATGAGATATCAGCATGACTTTAGTGTCACCAGTTAATTGTTCCAGATATTCTACTACTCAAAGCACCTTCCAAAAGTTGTAAAATCATTAACCCAAGGTTATAAGAAGGGAAGTAAAGATTTATTATAGGTGCTAGGACATAAGATAAAATATTGCCTGGGATGATCTATATAAAACTTGACTATTAACTTGGTTATGTTTTTTAGCCCTCCAAGAACCTGTGGAGCTATCTCAGCGATGAATGTGTAGCCAGATAATTACTTCTAATGGATGTGCACTTAAGCATTCATGTTGTAAACTTCTTATTCGATTTGTGATTTGAATTTTTGTGTAAACTTGTGATGAACTTTTTACCCTGTGATTAAGTATTCTGAAAGATGTATAAATGCTAAGGACAAAGTGAGGAGTTCAAATTTTCTTTGTCCCTCTCAAGATCATTGTGCTTTTCCTCTTTTTCTTAGAGAGTTTTCATAGGAAACCTTTTTGCCACGTAGTAATAAATGATATAATTACTTTTCACAGTGTCCCTTTTTTCCCTGCTACTTCAACTAACAGATTGAAAGTTACAGCCATCCAATTTCTGTGGAGTTAGTACATTACTTAATCCCCTGCTGTTAGGCTACACCTGTTAATTACCTAAGCCAGAGGCTTTTAACCCTCAGAATGAGCCAGAAAGTTTTTAGAACTTTTTAGAAGTTATCATCAGCATTCAGTATAGAGAGTTAGAATTTCTGGAGACCATCAGTCTTTAAAGCCAGAGCAGAATCCTGCTCTGTATATCCTTTCAAAACACTCCAGGCTGGGAGACTCCTTGCAGACCCTCATCTCCAAATGACCAGATCAGGCCTCTGTGCCCTTGTGTGAGGAGTGCCCCATTGCACAGATTCAGTTGCTAGTACAGCTTTTCCTTGCCGTAGGTGGTCTCTGTGTTTTTCTGATAGACTCTGATGGAAATAAACAGCACAAAAAGACTCAATTTGTTTCACAAAATCACTATGTAATTGGAGGAATCCAAATGTGTAAAAGAGAAAAAGAGGCAGTTATATGGCCCAGACTATGGGAGGAGTTCTTGTCTAGCCTGAAGGAAGTCCTGAGTTCAATTCTGTACACTTCATAAAACCAGGTGTGCCAGCATAAGCCTCTAAACATTGCACTTAGGGAAATGCGGCAGGAGTTTCAGAAGTTCAAGAGAGAGAACAGTGAGTCTGATGTCAGCCAGGGCTGCTTGAGAAATCCTTTCACAAATGGTAGTAGGCAGGCATGATTGTGCATGTTTTTAATCTTAGCTCTGGGAAGATATAGGAGGATAAATCTCTGTGAGTTCAAGGTCCACCAGGTTTCCATAAAGAGTTCCAGACCAGCTAGGACTCCATAGTGAGAACCTGTCTCTAAATAAATAAAAGAAAAAATAAGCTGGGTATGTTGCACAACTGCACTCTCACCTCTGAGGCAGTTTAGACCTGGGACAGGGGCCTGGAGTAGCTTCACCAGATACTGCGATGTTTACCCAACAGAAGTCTAACTGCCTAGTTCTGGAGGCTGAAGTCCAATGTCAGGCATTGGTGGTCTGGGTTCTGAAGGTCTCTCTTCTTTGCCTCCAGATAGCCACCCTTTCATAGTTTCCTACACAATCTCTTTGTGTTTGTACCTTGCTGAAGTCCCTGTTTAAAA
>JADRCH010007030.1:0-60323 GCA_019843965.1 Rhynchomys soricoides
TTGCTGCTGCCTTTATGAAACTCAATTAACCTCCTATGGGTGCTGATTTCAACTTTAAGTTATGATATTGGCATGCACTTGAAATACCTTTTGCTCATTTTCAATATTATTTTATTGTACTTGCTTTTACTTTACTATTACTGAATTTATACTGAATATTTAAACACTTCACTGGTTAACAGTCTTTTTATTGGTATGTTTTAGGTTTCTCAGAGAGTGGTCACTAATTTTTTTTTTTTTTTTTCAGTTAGAAGCATGTTGAATAACAAATAAAATTTAGCATGTTCTTTATAAAAATTTCAACTGTACATTGATACTAATATACATTTTAAATACTACTTCATAAGGAGCAAAATATCTGTTCTTTTCTTTGTTAATGTGTATTACACTGGGCAAGAACAGCACTTAGATATTTCTGACATAGCACATGTAGTGTGGGTACACATGTGCTGCTATAGGGTATTTACTCATCTTAGGCAACGAGACTGCAAAAGAATAGGTAGAAAATTGGAATTATAGAATAAATTATAACTGCTTAAGCGTAAATTAAGAATAAATCAACTTAAGCATTATTTGTGCTAGGTAGTTGACTGTCTTATGATCTCTCTTTTTTCTCTATTTCATTCTTAGTCAGATGTTCTCAATTTAATGCATAAAATCAGTAGTTAAAGTTCCTAAAATTAAGCTTTTTTTTGTTTACTTCTTTCAACAAATAATAGGAATTGTGACCAAAGGAGACACATTTTTTCTCACTCAAAATTTTATTATGAATTAGAAATGAATTCTTTTTGACGATGCTTGACATGTTATGTAAAGAATTCTGAAACATTTCCTTTGTGAAAGCAGTGCAGAATTTGGGATAGTTGTCAGCAGCAATAAGGAGTTAAAAATGGTACTGACCCTCGGGTTAGAATATGTAGCCCTAGATAAATGGTGCTTACTGGACTTTGGACTCACTAATGCAGTATAGGGTTGGAGGAGAAGATAGAGAAGGTAGGCACGTGGGGCGAAGACGGAAGTGCAGATGCAGTTGAGATAATTAGAGATGTAGTCCTAGTGAGCCTTCCTAAGAAAGGACACACAGGAGGAGGAGGAGGGAGGAGGTGCTCCTGGATGGGGTGTATGTGTGGATGATGGCGTGTTTGCATGCTGAGAAAACAGTGCTAGGCAAAGTGATCAGGCTTCTTTGTTGTATGGTGTCTGTAGTGGCCCAGCTTTCTGCATTCGTGTTGAGGTTCTCAGGTAGGGTTGAGTGGCTCTTGTAATTAATGTTTACCATATACATAGGGTCACAGATCATTTGTATTACATAGAATTTTATTTGCTTGTGATGACAGACATTTTTGAACTTAAGGTATAGTAGGTTTCTGTTCATATCTTATAGGCAGAGTCTGTTGTTTTGTTCAAATGGTAAGCATGTTTACATGGGCAGATGTCCATATGGACACATGTAAGGAGTGGTTAACTCTAGCTCCTAAGTCTGTTGCCATTTTCTTCTAAGTTTTGCTTTATTCCCGTCCCCATCCCACTCAATATTTTCTGGGTAGAGAACGAATGCTTGGCTTTATTAGTTTATGTGATTTTATTTCCTTTTGTTGTTTTGTCCTCTGAGTCTGATTTTACATCAAGAATTAAGGCTCAAATATGATGAACTTTAGGTCTCACATCTAAGAGGTGTTTCTGTTTCTTCGCTGTCCATTTGTCCATATGTTTGCTGATCTCTGATAGGATGTTCAGTGAGACAGCAGTTCTCTCTTCCCCCCCTCCTCCCTCCTTCCCTCCCTCCCTTTCTCCTTCCCTCTCTCTCTCTCTCTCTCTCTCTCTCTCACACACACACACACACACACACACACACACACACACACACACGGGGAGAGAGAGAGAGAGAGAGAGAGAGAGAGAGAGAGAGAGAGAGAGAGAGAGAGAGAGAGAGAGAGAGAGATTGAGAGAGAGATTAGCTAATTGGTGTTAGCAGAAATATTTTCACATGTTTTATAAGCAAAGTGCAGTACGGTATATAAATGTAGATATGATCCAGACACGCGCACGCTCACGACTGTCACTGCTCATGCATAGGCGCTCAGAAGTAATTAATGTTAATAAGATTTTAATGTGCTTGTGAGATCATAATGAGGAGAAATGAATGCTCTGATTAGGAAAAGGTAACTGTGTGTGTGTTTTGGCTTAGAACAAGATTTCAATTTTTATAAACCGCAATTTTAGAACTTGTTTGTGATTGCATCAATTGGTTTTTATTTTCAAATTAGAGGTCTGTTTAGCCATTTGAATGATTAACCAAATAAATGGGTGAAACCCTGATCATAAGGACTAGTGCAGGTTTTCATTTGTAAGGTGGTGTCACTGTATAGTAAGTCTGTGTTGTCTTTTGCCACTGTACCAGTTTAACATCTCTGAAAAACAAAAACAAACCACACAATCTTTTCCAGAAGCCACTTGTGAGGACAGTGCTTAGTATTGTAGACTGGTACCTCTCGATTCTATAGATTTATAGGCTCTATAGGACCCAGAGTTACAGATACCCCCCTGCCACTTGGTGGTGGTATAATTGGTTTCAGTCATCTGTATGATGCTTTCAAAATGTTTATTTAGAAAGATACTAAATGCCCAGCATTTTTCTTTATAATCTTTATAAATTTTAGAGGCTTATTGTCGTTTTTGTAAAGTATGGTATTTCAAGGTAAGCAAAGATGCTGTCTCAAAATGTACTCCAATACTACACAGCCAGCAGCCAGATGATAGATTGGCTTAAACCCAGATGTCTTAAGCACTAGGGTATTTCTTCACAACAGTGTATGAAAATTAGTATTTCCAGAGATTTAGAATACATCTGCATCATTACTACTTTTAGTGATAGGCTAATATAAATGTATTTAAGGGGCTTTGCCCTGTGGTCCTTAGAAATCACACATATATTTTATAATATGAATTAAAAATAGAACTATTAAAATATTATAAACTTTATTTTGAAATTTAAGAAAACGTTTGGATCTAAATTGAGATATAAGGTATAGTAGTTGATTTCCAACGAGGTTGTAGTCATGGAGAAGGCTCTGAGTATTTGTTTTTTTAATGTTATATTTTTGCTTGGGTTTAAAAAGCAATAGGAATAGGAAGTGTTAAAATTGCAAATTGACGGGAGGTGGTGGCGCATGCCTTTAATCCCAGCACTTGGGAGGCAGAGGCAGACGGATTTCTGAGTTCAAGGCCAGCCTGGTCTACAGAGTGAGTTCCAGGACAGCCAGGGCTACACAGAGAAACCCTGTCTCGAAAAAACCAAAAAAAAAAAAAAAAAAAAAAAAAAATTGCAAAATTGCTTTTACCAACAAATGTGAGATCTCTGTGCTTTTCCAACAATTTTAAAGTTTACTTTCTATTGAATTCTGAGAATGGTGATCATCTCACAAAACAGTTCTCTTAGTATTGATTAGTTGAATTTTTGGGTCTTATCACAGAGACGTACAATTAGGAATAGTTTTTCTATTCTCATGTAAAGACTTAGTTTTTTGTTTTGTTTTCTAGTACTTGCATGGTATCTTATGGTAAAATTTCTCATTGAATTAGGTACATTTCTAGGTTTTCTGTCCTGAGTTTGTTGTGTGCTGTTTTCTCATAATTGTAAGTGATTATGGCTTTATAATATGTTTTAAAATTTAAGGTGTTCGTTCCCTTCTCCAGTCCACTCATTACTCTTATTGTTTAGAGTTTTCCTGCTCAGTTCAGCCAGAAGAACTTGTATAAAAGAAAAAAACACCTTGTAAAAATTTTCATGTAATTTTAGATGCCCCTGACTTGACACAGGCATAATGATTATTTTTATGGGAGTAAGCTCTCGCATACAGAAGCTAAGTTTTCTTTCCATATACTTAATACTTTTATGTCTTTATAAATATTCTATAATCTGTTATTAAGTTTCTTATATTGTCTTCTGTTTTTCTTTTAACCCTGTTTGCTTAGCTTTTTATATACCTAAATCCTAAGAAGTGTCTTCTCTCCTATCATATTTTGTATTAGCTGTGTGTTTCCACATAGAGAGACTCCTGTTTACATGTTAACTTTATGGCTTTCTACTTCACAAAATTATTTTACTTGCTTGTGGTGGCCCATAGTAGATTTGAGACTGATTATAGTACATAACACCTGGACACTGTAGACAGGTTATTTTGAATGTCCATTTAAGTTTCTATAATAGATTACCATCTATTTAGTCACTTACAAGCAACAAAAATTTATTTGTTACAATTCAGGAAACTGAAAGTCTAAGACTGTGGCTAGTACGGGCAGATTCCAAAGAGGGCCCTCTTCCATTTGGAGACTGCTGAATTCTTTTGTCTGCTCTCATGCCAGAAGTGAACAAACTAGATATTTGGGGTTTCTTTTGTACGACACAGTTTCTACTCATGATGACATTAACACCATGATCTCAGCTAATCCTAATTGTGTCCTAAAGCTCCATCTCCTAGTGTTGTCACACAGTGGTCTAGAGGTTCAGCATCTGCATTCCTAGGGGCAGGAACATGAAGATTTACTTCATTAACACTGACGTGCATCCCACATTTGCTAACTGGGTGCTATTGTGCATCAATTTATTAGTTATCAGTTATACAAATAGAAGTGATTGTCTGGAAACTTTACTAATATTTTTGGGTGATGCTTATGAGCTCATGATGGTTAAATATCGAAGACATATGAATTCATGATGCTATTCATGAAAGAAGAATAGAACTTCCTAGCTGTTATACAAGACTTTTTGATTAACTTGATGAAAAACCAACAATAATATTTTAGTAGTTCAGTGTCTTCTAAGTTTCTAATTTACTAAACTGGATATTGTCTTATAAACCTTTTTGAATTCATTTGATATAATCTATTGTTAAAAAAGAATATATTAAACTTTCAAGGTTCATATTATTCCCATATCTTGGTTATGGTATAGAGTAAGTCTGATAATGCTTTGTTAGTTGTTTTTATTTTAATTATTTTATTATTACCTTGTCCATTCTTAATTTGCAATGGTCATACATATATTCCACCCATATATATTCTTACTAGTAGTGTTGCTGTATGCTTTGGATAAATATATGAAATATCCCCCCCCCCCCGTGTGTGTAATACATGCAAGTATGCTTGCAGATATGTGTATTTACATGTATTTATAAGTATGAAATCCAGGTTCAAAACTGCATATCTTTCCTCACTGGTTCTCCATTTTTTATTCTTTAGGTAGGGTTTCCTCACTGAATCTGAAGCTCATATGTTCAGCCGATTGCATAATGAACTTGAGAGATCTTCCTGCCTCTGTGTTCCTCTCTGCCAAGGCTCGGGTTAAGGCTCATGACAGATTTTTATCATGTGTTTTGGGGGCTCGAACTCAGGTCTTTGTGCTTTCACAGGAAGCATTTGTCTCCCTGATCTATCTCCCTAGCACTGCAACATTTTAATTAGTACTTTAAAATGCAGACAAAATGTGGCAGATAACAATTTGCCAATATTGAAAAAAGCTGAAGGTGAAGTATGATTACATCAGTGGAGCATATACAAATCTTTAGCTGCTTTTGAGTGAAATTTCTGAGAAGCTGTTGGGATGAAAAATAATTTCTTCAAAGAACTGTGGGTGCATTCTGTTTATAGTTTAGATTTTGCCAGACTTTTGGCTTAGCACTGAGTCAAAGTATTCTCTACAGCTTCTCTTTGCTCTTTTATTCATTCGCTCATGTCAGAAACAACATACAGGATCTGTGAGGCACAAAGAATTTTTATGTCTTGTAATCCTTTGTAAATCCTTTATGAAATCCTTTATGACAGTCCTTTCTAGGTTGGCTTAGAAAGTCTCGGAGATAGTTGAGGCAGGAAAATAACATTGTGTTCATGGAGTTTGGACCCAGATATTAACCCCTCCTCTGAGATTTATTAGTTGTATGACTTTCTGCAAGTTACTTAGATTAGCTGTGTTCCATTTTCCTTCCTTACAATGTATTGTCTGTGTATAAGGTTGTGAGGACCAACAATTATCAGTGTAAACAATACAGAGAAGCAACATAGTGATCTTTTTGTAAGATCCAATTTCAGTTGTCCAGAATAAATATTCAGAAGTGGAAATACTGTATCATCTGATAATTATATTATTAATTTTGTTAATTTGAGAACCCTCCATGCTGATTTCTTTGGTGGTTACACCATTTCATACCTCTGCTAACAATGTGCAAAACCTCAGCTTCTCTATATCCTTACCTAAACTTGGCTTTTGTTTTGTTGATAGCCAATAAATGGGAGATGATACCTCATTGCAGTTCGCTTTATCTTGATGAGCACTGAAGTCATTGAATATTCTTTAAATAATTTTGGATTTTTGAAATTACATACAATTTCCTCCCTTTCCTTTACTCTGGTCAAGTCTCCTGTATATCCCAATGCTCTTCTCAAGGTCTAAGATTTCATGACTTCCTCAACCTCCAAGTAAAAGGTCACACCTCTTATTACTATCGGGTTGGAGGTAAGTTCCAATAAGTAAACTTTCGAGTAACATATTCATAAGTAACTATATATAACATAGCTTTAGCCCATGTATGAAGATTGTGTCACCACTGTTAGGTTTTCTTTTGTTGTTGTTGCTTCTGTTCCGGTACACATTTCGATAGTAATCTTTTACCAGATCGATAGTCTTTGCACCCTCTTGATTGTTTCCTCAGCTGTGTAGAGATTTTATTTTAATGTGGAGTTGTACTTATTTGCTGTTTAGGGGTTTTTATTTTGATGTGGAATTGAATGTTTTTGTTTTTATTTTTCTCTCTTTGTTTTTAGTGTCATTCCTATGGAATCATTGCTTACTTTTATATTTATCTAGGAATTTTATATTTCAATGTTTATGTTTAACTCTTTATGTTGAACTGATTGCAGTGTACAGCTTAAGGTGAGGGCCTAATTTCATTTATATTGTGTCATATGGATATCGTTTTTCTCAGCATCTCTTATGTAAGGGACAGTGCTTTGCCCGTTGTATAGTCTTAGTTTCCTTATCCACGATTACTTGAATCTGTATGTGTGTTTATGAGCACTCTGTTGTGTTGCATTCACCTTTATGTCAGTCTTTACGCCAATATCTAACTTGATTTATTTGGCTGTATTATATTAGAGTTTAGGAGAATGATGCTTTTAGGTTTTGTTTTTCTGGATTTGATTTGGCTATTCATGGTATATTCTGGTTCATATCATACGTTTGTAGAATTAACTCTGAAGGTCACTTTTGCAATTTATAATGTAAATAATATTTAGACTCCCAGTCCATGATGAAGGTGTATCTTTCCATTAGTTGTGTTTTTGTAACTTTTTCTAGTCAATGTTTTTATTGTTTTTAATATCCAGTCTTTTACTTTGGTTCATTCCTAAACATTTTTTTGATGCTGTTCTTATGCTTTTAAAATGGGAATATTCTCCTTATGTCCTTTTCTGAGAGTTTATTATTAGCACATAGAAATGCAACTTCTATTTGCTCATTGGTTTTGTGTCCTGAAACTTTACTAAGTCTATCCGATCAAATAGTTTTGTCTTTCTTTCTGGAGACCTTCAAGATTTTATCTAAAAGAAGATCTTGATGTCTACAAACAGACAGTTTTACTTTTTTCTAATTTCAATGATGTTTGTTTATTTTTTCTTTGGCTGTTGAATAGATGAGGTTAGAGTGAAAATCTTTGGAAAAACATTCATTTCTAACTAATGGAAACTGATCCTTGGGCTTTTCACATGTGGAATATATTCTTTCAAGATACATTCTTTCCCTTGCTTGTTGTTTACCCAAATTCTTGAAATCAGAAGCTTGCCTGAGATATCACCACTCCTTACATTCATTATGGTGCTGTTGACAATTGCCACAGAATGGGGACAGACTAACTATCCTACAGAAGAATGATCAAGAAAATGTGACAGATACATATGGTAGAATATTATCCAGTATTAAAAGATTAGAAAATTCTATAATATGGGGCAACATGGATGAAAACATTGAATGGTATATACTAGCCAATCACAGAAGAACAAAACTACATGATTCCACCTATATGAACTATCTAAAATAGCCAAATTACTTGAAGTGACAAAGAGAATGGTAATTTCCTAAGCGGAAGACAGGAGGAAATGGGGACTTATTAATAAATAGGGATAAAGTTTAATTAGGCAAAATAAAAAAGAGGACTAGAGATTTAATCTATGCATGGTGCCTATGTAGTCATTACACCTGACAGTATCATACACTCTAAACTTTGGTTAAAGACTAGAATCCAAATTAAATACTCTTAGCAAAATAGTGTAAAATAAAATAATACAGTAAGTTCTTAATGTTAGTTAAGAGTAGTAATTTCATTAGATAACTCAGAATAAGTTAATGCCATAATAATAATAGTAATAATAATAATAAACAAGTAATTGCATTATAAAGGGTGATCGTATTGTTTTTACTGTACTTGAAAAATCTTATTAAATTGAAAATTTTTTATAATTTTCTAAGGAAAAATTAATTGTGGGTTTTGTTGCAAGTAGATAGTTTTAAATTCCATCTCCCATTGCCTCCATGCACATTCTTCATTAACATCCCTTTGTTTGTTATATTTGTAAGTTTTTCTACTCTTTAGTTTTAATACTTTTTTTGAAAGAGTACTTTTTTGTGTTGGTAGTAGATGTAGGGCTTGAGGTTCATTTTGTACAACTGGTGGGACAGGACCTATAGTATGACATACAGTGAGATGATCTGAATGTATTTGAACATTGCTTCTTAGACTCAGTTTTGCTCTTTATCATCTCTGTTCGGTTGAGAGATGATAGAAGAACAGAGGTAGTGGGTGGCGTACACGGGGAACAAAACAGCAGTTTCAGAAACCTTCCAGTGCCAAACATTTATCTACACTATATGTGTTAGTTTTGTAGAAAGTGAAGCTATTTGTAGTAAGAACTTGATGTGTCCTGATGGGCTAAGTAGCTCAAGGGGAGTGAGAATCGGAGACAGTCTCCCACTGAATTCTTTTCACTTGCCAGCCTCTTCTGAGGAACAGTGGTTCTCTTAAAGTATGACCTGACCGGAAATTCAGAATGCAGTGTTTGGATCACTAACACATATGGGGTAGTATTTTTGTTGTTGTGTACTGTTTCACGTCACTTCTGGTGAGTATCATCTATTGAGTCACCATTTGTACTCATATCAAGACACTATGGTAAATATTGTCTTACTATTCTTTCCAAAGACCCCAAAGAGTTGATACTACTACTACTTTCTTCTCCTCTCTACCTGGGAGAATTAGAAGGGTAAATGAGACGAACTTTTACAAGCCCCCCTGTGTAGTCACCACAGAGTTTACTTGATTCAGTGAGATACATTTTTTAAAAAGTGCCCGATAAGTCTAACATGAGCATCATTATGATAATGAAAGGAACCTTTCACTTTTATTCTGTAAGCAAAGAGATGGTGGTTTTAACCAGTGTGCTATTCTGTATAACAAGCAAATTTATCATCCATTATACCCATTCTCTCTTACAGAAATGATCAATACCTATTCCTTCATACAGTTCTAAACTCCAGAGTAACATTGAACCCCAACCTAAAGAGTAATATCAATTATATAGTATCATTTCTTAACATAAATGAAGAAAGTATAACCAATGCAAAGTATAGCCAATTAGAAATCCCCTGTCTGATTAGTTCCCAGAATATTTCTAAGTCAGTAGAGATTGAAAAGCCCATCTCTCCCAAGTTCTGCTCCAAGGAAGACTGGTTGTTGCCTTAGCTTCAAAAGAATACTTCCCTAAGTATTTCAAAATGTCCGGCTGGCTGCCCTGGCCAGTCTCTTTGGAAGCCTCTTTGTCATCCTCATGGCACATCACTCTGGCATGCATGACCAGCTGCAAGCTAAACCCTGTGGAATAAGAACGCTTTCATCCCTTTGTGTGGTGTGCTTCATTTTCGGAGTTTGGATGATCCTCTTCGGCTGCTGCAGCAGCAGGCATTGTTAATTTCTGTAGGAGGCCAAGATGAACAAGAGTAGTCATCATTGAGAGACAGCCTCTCAGAACTGTCCCTTCGTGCCATGATGCTGTGTTAGATCACTTTCCCCTGCTGGATTAATGGCCAGAGAAAAGGGGGAACAAAGAGTACCCCAAATACTCTGATTAGAAGTGCTTAACTTCACTGATGTCCATTCTGTTGTTTTCCCAGCATCCCAACCTGTGCTTAATTTCTGACTGGAAGAGTGTAAACATGATTATTTTGTTAAGATTCCTATTTATTTATAAAAGCACCAACATTTTATAACATGGAATAATAGTTTCTGTTTGGGATAGTATAGTTGAATTCTCTATTGTTCTTTTGACTTTCCCCCTAATATCATCAAAGCCACTGTCGGGACACCATTATAGGACATTATTAAGCATCTAGATTTCATTTTCTGTTTGTAATTGAACTACATTAGTTCACCCTGCACACTTGTGTTTTTAAAAGTCTAGTGGACCAAGTTCTTCTGCTTACATTGCTTTTGCCCTTGATTATCAAGAAATCTCTGTTCCTGCTCTGTTGGTGTTGCCACTGTAAGTAGGAAAGTAGATTAGGCTTTTTAGTTTTCTGGTTTGTACTTAAACTCAGAGACTGTCACGTAGGATAAGCACATGTCCTATCCAGAGCTACCCATAGCCTAAGACATAGCTTGGGAGTTTCATGTTGTGATTTTAAAGCTAACGTCTCCCAACTCTACAGTTCTGTGTGCAAAATAGAAAGCGGGGCTAACAGTAGTAAGGGTTTCTGTGTACATGTGGTGACTGATAGTTTACATTGTTTGCATTTATTTTATATATTTCTAAGCATGTATTTGTGAGGCAGAGACAAATGCTCTGTCTCTCTCTTACAGATATCTAGTTCAAGGAGATAGAGTGACTTATCCTACATCAAACAAGGTTTAATTGACTAGACCTGAAATTTAAATTTAGATTTCCCCCTTATATAATTTGTGGATTTTCCTGGGATGTACAATGTTTCTCCCTTGAAATGTAACTTCATTAATTAATATTTAATATGTATAGGGCTATATGCTTCCTTATATATTATTGAGTTTGAGGTAGAATTTGTGATTTTAGCTTTTGATTGGTGAAGTCTCCTAGAATTCCTAATTAAAAATAACAAGAAATGTGTTACCCTTATTTGTAGAATTTCTGTTGTTAGTATAGGAAAGCTATTTTGTTATTTATAAACATATTATTTCAGAAATCACCTTTACAATAATAATATTTACAATTGGGGAGGGATAAGAATACAGGAGAATCCCCTTGAGCCAGTCATTGTCCTTGGACAGCAGTATACTTTGAAAACAGTGGTTCATTTTTATTTGTTTACTCACTAATATGCTTACTCAAAGTGATTTTATGTTTGTTTTAAAATTTCTTTATACCAGTTGAATGTGCAATTACAATTTAATTATGCAAAGTGAAAAATGAGTACAAAAATAAAATGGTTATTGATTTTGTGATGTTTAAGTTTAATTTTTTGGGGAACTTTTAACAAGGTGTTTTACTGAAATAGATTATATTTTAAATAGGTGCAGACTAGATAACTGTGCAAGATTGCACGGAGTGTGGGTTGGCTTGTTCTGTAGTATCTGGAAAATGATCTCCAATAATCATACTTTAGATTTTGAATATGTGTGTTAAGTATATTGTAAGCCAAAGTAAAAAGAGAAGTAGAAAATGATAGCAAAACTTTAAATTAGGCACTTAAACCCCCAGTAGAGATGTACCGGAAGCCAAGGCAACTAGGGAGAGTTCCTGATAAAATTCTTGGCAGAGCAGTGTTCTCTTGTGTGAGGCTTCCAACTAATATAACAAAGAGCTACAGGTAAGAGGTAATATCATCAAGTCTATTGCTCACAATTTCTAGCAGAAACCACCTGGCTAAGTTGAGGAAGTCGACTTACTTCCTTTCTTTCCATGTGTGAGCATCCTGTGACTGAACTGGCATCTTCTGTTTCTCACATGATCGAATGAACAGTAGTGGCTCTGTTTGAGGTGGCTTACCTTCTTGCTGTTTTCAAGGATACAGTGTTTTAACTTGGGCTGTTTTCTTGTCCTCCAGTCACAGGGCAGTCGGCTAGTCCCCAGACAAAGGGCCTTGGAGGGCACTTTGAGAAGAATGTGCTTGGGTCTGAAGGTGGTGGTATGGGGAATAATCCTGTTTTCATTTCTACAACCTGCTTCTTAGTGAGTTCAAGCAACATGGTGGCAGTTTATCAGGGTAATTGTACATTTTAAAGATGAATGTAAGAGATTTGGATTGATCTTTCATTTAGCTTGCTTGTCAAGTCTCCAAGTTTGTACTAGCTTTAAATAGACCCAAACTTGACATCTCCATGCCCTATTGCTGTACAATTTAAGTAGGAAGAATAATTGAAAACTCTGTGGAAGACCTACCTTATCCTGTCCCCCATTTTTCATGACCAATGAGAATTAGAAGTTTGATTTTTTTCCTCAGAAAACTCTCTAAGCCTCAGGTTGCATGTGTGATATAAGTAAAAGTGCTCTCTATGTGCTATCTGGTTGAGAACTATCAATAACATCCAGGCTATTGAGAGTTTATATTAGTTGTGGAGTGCTCACACAGACTAGTGTGTTTCTCACTACTGAACATTAAGCTTTACACAATCTTCTCCATATTATAACAGAGAATAGATAATGGGGCAGCCCAAAAGGAGTGTATGGGTAATAGACAAAAAGACTTGGCGCCTAGCTTAGCTGTGTTTGAGTAGAATACTGACTGTAGTGCAAGTAGTAGACATGTGCTCAATTCCCACATGCTTCTGCTGTTGCATTGTTAGACGGTTCATTAATTAATACATTTTTAGAAATTCCTGTTTTTGAGTGAGTGAAGATTGACTTTTTCTTGCGTTACTTACAGTTTCAGGTACATACACTTTTATGTAATTTCACATCTTGTTTAATTCCCATTGGCAAGGTGCTCATGCTTCTGAAACAGACATCAATAGTACTGCTGATAGTTTCTTTGCTGGTAAGCATGTTATAATAACAGTGGCTTAGAATGAATGGAATGTTAACTTAAAATCAGGACCTCTGATAGTTTCCTCTTTGATTTGAGTGATTGTGATTGCTTCAGTGATGATAGTGTAGCAGTGAACACACTATCAACTACTTACCATTTCTCAAGTAAGGATCTAATACTTGGAGATGACTTACATCTTTACAAATATACCAGTTAGCACAACAGAACATAATATAGTCATAATATTATGTTAATACCTGTTTAATATTCTTGAATAATATAATTTTCATTACTGGTGAATCTTTGTGATTATTATGCAATTTAAGCCCAGGTGATCTTCAAATTGTTGTCCATCCTTAGCTGTCATAATGCTGCTGAACAAAGGGAATGCTGTCTTTCCATGTCATTGTTTGTCATAGCGTTGGGATTGCCTGAGTGATTTACAATGCATGAATTTTATTACTGTTTTTAACCTCATCTTTCTGTGCTTTCATTTCAATCATATGCCTTTAGGATTTTGCTCTCAAGATGTGCCTTGTAGTTTTTTTGTGTGTGTGATAATTCACTGGTAGGTATTATCTTTTTATCTTACACACTTATTACTTAGTTTGATCATTTATGTTTTAGACATTTTGGTTCTTTAGCCATTCCCATGGAGTAAAGATGAAGACAACTATAGAGCTTTTAAAGCTTATTCTCCAATATGGTGGCCTTTTAAAGATACGATCATGTTATATTCAGTTGTCTTCCTGGTATTCTAGGTATTCCAGGGTTTTCACAGTAGCTATCTATTCGGTCTATCTTTTTGGTAAGTGTGATTTTTTTTTTTTTTTTTTTTATGGAAGTAAGACTGAAGATACTTTATTTTTTCATCTGAAATTCCTTGGCCCAACATGATGATGCAGAACTTTGTTTAGTATTTCAAATATAATAAAAAATATTATAGCTATAAATGCATTATATTGTTGTAAAATTTAGTTTTAATGGGTAATACTATTTTAATTATATTGCTGTCTTTCATTTGATTTCTTTTGTTTGAAAAGAAAAGAAAATGTAGTTGCTGTTTGATGGTGAAAATCTAGGGCTAGTAGAAATCTAACAGAGGTTTAAAGAAGATTTACTTATGTTCTTGAGTGTTATGTGCATGTATGTATGCACTGCACACTCGCCTGGTGTCATCTTAGGCCAGAAGATGGTTCTAGATCTCTTGGAACTGGAGTTACTCATGGTTGTAAGCATTTATGTGTGTGCTAGGTACTGATGAACCATCTCTCCAGCTTCCCTACAGATTTTAAAAATTTCGGACTGATTTTAGTTCAGTAAAATACATAGCATGCAAAAAAAAAAAAAAAAAAAAAAAAGAAAAGAACCCACATAATATGGAACCATAGGAGATCAAGAAGAAGGGATGTAAAGGGGTTTGCTATGAAGTGTCTTATGTGTGCCACAGTAAGATGTCAGAAATGGGTGGGATCCACTAATGGATTTTAAGTAAGGAAATTTTTTTTTTTTTTTTAGTTCTTTTGAGATAGATATTTCATTGTTAATTGTGGAAGAAGGGATATAAAGAGGTGAGACTAGAATCTATTTGTAAGAAGACAGAAATTACCAGGATAAAACAGGATGGAGCTTGAAGTGAAACCGTATCTCTGAGGACGTCGAAGAGCTCGCTAGAAGGAACAGTTGATGAGCATGGGCGCCTTCTGAGTGGAAGAATGGGAGTGATGTGCTGGAAAAGAAAGGGGGAGTTTAAGATGATTTATTGAGATGTTGCTTAAGTTACCAAAGTAGTGTCATTTAGAGAGAAAAAGACCATTTTAAAATAAGTTAAAGGCCAGCCACAGGTCATGGAGTAGGTGTGTGCATATGTATGTTAAAATACTATGTACAATAAATTTACTTTGCTGTGATAAAACATCATTTGACCCTGGGACTTATGTGACTGAAAGTTACAGTGTCTGCCATGCTAAAGCAGGCTGAGCAGAGTTTCCTAGAAGAGCATTGATTAGGAATTTTTCACAAAAGAGAGGGTCTGAATCAGATATTTCTTCTGAGGTTATTCTTGCCCAGATTTTTAAATTGTAGCTTTCTCCCATTCTGTTTTCTAAAAGTTACAGTAGTGAAACCAAATGATTTGTTTTGACCTTACCATAGAAGTAGTGAGCAAGTAGTTACTGTAAGGGTTTATCTAGATGAGGCCCAGTAGAATGCATCAAAATAAAACTTAGGATACACAGGTTGCTAGTTAACTTTTCATAGACCACATATTCCAAGGATTTTCATTTTCTCATTTCTAAAATGTGCACATCTGGGCCAGAGAGATGGCTGAGTTCTTAAGGCTACATTCACAACTAAAAATATAAAACAGGCACATCAGATAATCTCAGAATTCCCCACAGTGAAAACCCTATGGTTTTAACACCTTTTCAATAGCTTAATTACACTTGACGAGTAAGCCTGTTTTGAACCTTTAACAGAAGTCTTCCAGTGAAAGTTAGTGATTTAGCATTTATTCCTCTTATTCCTTCATAGTAAGAGACTAAACATTTAAGTAATAAAAGAAAACCTATTAGCACAAGGGACTGGAAACCACATATGAAAGAGATAGAAGATTTGGAAACTATAAAAGAGAAATTATCACAATGAAAAAGCTGAATAGTTGGAGGACATTGTATCAACTAGAAGCAAGCCAGTACCCACTCTAGAACTTAGGGTTGTAAGTACTGTGTCCCATGAACAGCAGTACCTGAAAAAAATTACATCTAATATAGTAGAACATGGTGATTCCTGAAACATGACAGGACAATGTAGAAAAGCATAATGAAAGAATGTGCATTTATAATATCTAACAGAATATACTTAAAGAATACTTGAGTTTTTAAAACTAGAGTGAAAAGTTTAATAATAGAAAATAGAAGAGAAAAGATAAAGTCAGCAAATAACGTAGCAAGCTAAAAATCTAACCAGTAAGATTTCTAGACGGTAGAGCTGAATGATAGCAAATTATGATAAAATTATAGGATGAAGTTTTGATATTAAAATATGCAGTTTGTACTTTGAAAATGTCTGCTGAATACCCATAAAATATGAAGTAAATAACCACAAAGGTAAGTCAATAGAAACTTTTAGAATGCTGTTAATGAGGACATAACAGAAAATTCCAGAGGAAAAAAAATATAAAACTCTATGTCATCTCAAAAATAAGAATGGGACCAATCAAATGTAGAAATCATGACTTTAAAATTCTGAGAACATTATGTTTAAGATGCTGCTGTATATCCTGTCAAATGTCTAATCAAGGGTATGCTATAACCAGACAGGAGTAGATGAGCAAAGAGCAGTACAAGAGTTAGGAAGGGAAGGTGGGAGAGAGGAGTGGTAAGGTGAGGACTAAGAATCAAGGCTCTAAGTTGTTCAAAGAATGAAGATGGGAGCTGGGAATTCCAGAAAAGGATGTCCTCCCTATACCGAATTTGAATAGAACTCTTCATACGTAAGAGTATGCAATGTTAAGAGACTATTATGAGAGGGTTATATTCTGATAAGGATCTTGGGAAAGAGGGTCAAGTTACAGTATTAACTGTGGGAAAGAGGAGTTGATACTCAGGTAGGAAACCTTGCAGAATAGAAGGGAAAAACAGAAGAGAGTCATTACTCATCTTCCCGGAAAGGAGATTAATATTTATATTATGTTGAAAATTTATAAACCAAGGTAGCAAGAGGGTCAGGGAATTTGCTAGGAGATTGTGTTTCCTAGCGCACCAAAAGCTGTTCTTGTAAAATCTCCCAAACTTCACCCAAAACTGAGTTAAACATAG
This sequence comes from Rhynchomys soricoides, assembly GCA_019843965.1. Taxonomy (NCBI): domain Eukaryota; kingdom Metazoa; phylum Chordata; class Mammalia; order Rodentia; family Muridae; genus Rhynchomys; species Rhynchomys soricoides. Next base: position 16,858 of record JADRCH010007030.1, read on the forward strand.
GACATTAACAAACATGCCAAACTACATGGGGGAAAGCCCACAAGGCCTCAGCCATACTCTGAGGACTGTAGGTAAAAGAGAAAAGCTGGGGGAGGGAGAGGTGGCCCTCCCCAGGGAAGAGCACGCTAATTGGTTGTCCAGTGCCAGATGGTCAGCCCTGAAAACACATATGCTATCATACATGTACATACATATGACCTCAACAGGTTGTATTTAGGAATATATGTACATACAAATACGTATCTTATGCAATAACAATTCATGAGAAAAGAAGCCATGAATTTGAAGGAGGGGAGACCTATAATGGAGCATTTAAAAGGAGGAAAATGAAGAGAGAAATATTGTAATTGAAAAACAGTTTCAAAAATAACAAGGAAAGAAATCATGAGATAATCACTACAGTAAATTCTGGCACATTCTGAAAAGTTAGGTTATGCAGATACTTTTGATGTTTTTTGTTTTCTTGGGAGGGGTGGTGGACAGGGTTTTACTATGTAGTCTTGGCTGTTCTGGATCATCCCATGTAGACCCCACTGACCACACAATTGGAGATCTGCCTGCTTCTGCTTCATGAGTGCTGGGATTAAGAGAATGTGCGATCCATGCCCGGCTTGGAATTGTTTGTATAGATTATGCGATGGTATTTAATAAACTTTGTAAATGTATTATTGCTTTGAAACACTAAGGAAAGAAAAACTTGAACAACTGAAACAAATTAGGGCCAGGAGGTGAGTCAGAGGGCTTGGCAGGAGGAAAAGAAGGGAAAATGATATAATTGCTGTATAACTTCAAAAAATAAAAATATTATTTTTAAAATATTTAAATATTAAATAATACTTTAGTTATCTTTAGTTATGTACACAGTTTTTTCCCTGTGGGTTTTTTGGTTTTTTTCTTTTTTGGTTATTTTTTGCAGGATTGGAGAGAGAAGTGCTCATGCATGTGAAAGTCAGAAGACAGCTTGTGAGAGTCAATTTTTTTCCTTCACCAGGGTGGACTGGAGGACTGAACTTAGGTAATTAGGCTTGAGGTCAAGCATCTTTACTCACGTAGCCATCTTCTGGCCCTCAGCATAAGAGTGTGAGTGCTGTGTAGCGGCGATTTGTACCCTTGATGTATTCCATGTTGAAATCATAATCTCTAGTGTGTTGGTACTTGGCCAAGGGTACTTTGGCTGAGGGTACTTAGGTCATGAATATGAGACTCGTGTGGCGGGCTAAGTACTCCTATGGAAGCATGTACTCCTTTTGTCTTTGTGTTCTCCTCACTTGAGCACGCAGCAGGGAGTTGGATGCATGCAAACCAGGAAGAGGCACTCAGTACAACTCGACTATGCCGGTGTGCTGATCGTAGTCACTCAGCTTATGAACTCCAAGAAATAAATAGCTGTTTATCACCCAGCCAGATAGAAGACTAACTCAATGAAACATGTGTGAGTGTGTATATATTTATCTGGAGCAATAAATTTGTATGTTGACATTATGACATTGTGGCATTCTGCTATTGATAGTATTATCATTTGTTAAAGATTCCTTTTATGCATGCTTTATGTGAAAAGTTATATAGAAGAATTTAAGAATTGTTTGTACATTTTTCAGATGTTAGGCTGTGCTCGAAAAAAAGATATGAACTTATGAATATCCAAGGTGAAATATAAAATGACAGAATCTTTAATCTTATTTGATAAATCAGGGCATTTATTAAATGAAGGACAGCTTCCTCACATTCTGATTAATATTTAAGTACTTAATACTTTTTTACACACAAACTCTCACAAGCTTATTGCATGAATTCTCATGGAATGCTTTTAACTATTCACTAATTCATTCATCTATGGTTAATATAAGGCACTTTTGTTGTGGCTTACAAAATGTGGAGTTATTCAATTCAGTGCATGCAGTTAAGAATTTAGATTATCCTTCAATAATCAGAAACATGCTTTGCCAAAAATCCATTCTGAGTGTGCTCAAAATATCAAGTGCCTTTTGAAGATTTTAAATAAGAACTCCACAAAAAAATTCAACAACAAACAAATAAAAAGCCCATAACAAGTTTGATAGACAAAAGTGTTTAGCAGACGTCCTCGAGCCTTCTTCAGAATTTTTAGAAATTAAGAGAGGGAAAGGCAGAGAACAAGGTAGGTAAGGAGGGAGTGGACGCCTTTCCTTTATTATTATTATTATTATTATTATTTTTACCAAGGACATTTGGTATTGAGAGAGAAAAGGGAAGATGAGAAATGAAGAAAGGACAGGATTTGCCTCAAAGATTTATTTTGTAATTGATTGTAGCTTATAAAGGTTTGCATTGATGGAGAATAGGAGGGAGGATTGTAAGTTTCAATGCTGAAGCTTTGAAGAGTTGCCCTGTTGTTGCAGCTGCTTGGGCAGGCTCCCTCAAACATCAATGGTGCATTGTGGTAGGTCGTTTTGCTTCCCTGTTTCTGATGGACATTCTCCAGGCAGTGAAGGGCAAAAGGGCTGGCAGTGCTACTAACCAGCATAAAGAGAAGTTGTTGGACTAGTTTTGAGTATGTGTATTAGCAGAACACCCGATGACCGATTATATAATATGGTCAGTCCACACTGGAGTTTAGAAAGCACTTTCTGGCAAACTAGTGCAAGCAAGAGGTTTTATACTATCTTCTTGTTGTATCGAGTGTATGCTATTTAGTGATTGCATAGTGGTCAGCAGAAAGAAACAATGTAGGGAGTATAAAGAAGATAATCAGACTATACTTAGAATATTTCCCTCATGAAATAATTAAAAATTACATTAACTTCTGCTATTCATAGGCTCATTTTAAAAGGATAGTCATATAGAACATAATAAGCCATATAAAAATTATTCCAGTGATTTTTTTGTTTCCTTTACTGAATATTTGGTTAATTTTATTTGATTTGCCCTTTTATTAGCATGAGCTTTCATATTAGAATTTAGGATTCACTGGCTATGTAATAAGTAGAGCAATTACCGAGGACTTTGACATGACATAAGTAAGTGATATAGAACAGGCAGAAATGATATTGTGTATGTCTTTCTGTGATGAGGAGAATATTCTTTGTGAGTAGGAAACAATGGATGGCATGTGCATTTTTGCAAATTAAAATAAAAAATCACACTGGTAATTCTATCAAGGATAATGATAACTATTTTAAAGAATTGTACATTTATTACTGTATGTTTTTCTTGATACTTTATTTACATTTCAAATGTTTCTCCCTTTCCAGCTCTCCCCTTTGGAACCTCCCCATTCCTTCCCCCTCCCTCTGCCTCTATGGGGGTATTCCCCCACCCATCCAACCATCTACTCTCAACTTCCCTCCTTGGCATTCCCCTATACTGGGAGATCTAACACCCTCAGGCCCAAGGGCCTCTCCTCCCCTTGATTGCTAACAAGACCCTCCTCTGCCGCATATGTGGCCAGCACCATGGGTCCCTCCATGTGTATTCTTTGGTTGGTGATCCAGTCTCCGGGAGCATAGGGAGGTCAGGCCAGTGGACACTGTTGCTCCTTCCATGGGGCTGCAAACTCTCTCAGCTCCTTCAGTCCCTTCTCCAACTCCTCCATCTGGGACCTCACGCTCAGCCCAATGGTTGCTGTGAAGTGACTCTTGGGTATTCCGAACTTTTGGGCTAATAACCACTTATCAATGAGTACATACCGTGTTCATTCTTTTGTGACTGAGTTACCTTGCTCAGGATGATATTTTCAAGTTCTATCCATTTGCCTGCGAATTTCATAAAGTCATTGTTTTTAATAGCTGAGTAGTATTCCATTGTGTAAATGCACCACATTTTCTGTACCCATTCCTCTGTTGAGGGACATCTGGGTTGTTTCCAGCTTCTGGTTATTATAAATATGGCTGCTATGAACATAGTGGAACCTGTGTCTTTATTACATGTTGGAACATCTTCTGGATATATGCCCAGGAGTGGAATAGCTGGGCCCTCAGGTAGAATTATGTTCATTTTTCTGAGGGTCTGCCAAACTGATTTCCAGAGAGGTTGTATCAGCTTGCATTCCCACCAGCAATGGAGGAATGTTTCTCTTTCTCCACATCCTCACCAGCTGTCACTTGAGTTTTTGATCTTAGCCATTCTGACTGGTGTGAGGTGGAATCTCAGGGTTGTTTTGATTTGCATTTCCCTGATGACTAAGGATGTTGAACATTTCTTTAGGTGCTTCTTGGCCATTCGAGTTTCCTCAGTTGAGAATTCTCTGTTTATCTCACTTCCCCATTTTTTGATAGGGTTATTTGGATCTCTGGAGTCTAGCTTCTTGAGTTCTTTGTATATATTGGATATTAGCCCTCTATCAGATGTAAGATTATTAAAGATCTTTTCCCAATCTGTTGGTTGCTGTTTAGTCCTAATTATAGTGTCCTTTGCCTTACAGAAGCTTTGTAATTTCATGAGGTCCCATTTGTCCATTCTTGATCTTAGAGCATAAGCCATTGGTGTTCTGTTCAAGAAATTTTCCCCTGTGCCCATGTGTTCGAAATTTTCCCCCACTTTCTCTTCTATTACATTCAGTGTATCTGGTTTTATGTGGAGGTCCTTCATCCACTTGGACTTGAGCTTTGTACAGGGAGATAGGAAGGATCAATTTGCAATCTTCTACATGTAGACCGTAGACAGATTGAACCAGCACCATTTGTTGAAAATGCTGTCTTTACTTCCCTTTACTTCCTACAAACCCTTCTATGTATGCTTCCTTACTTTGTTGAGGCAACTGAGGTAAACTGGGCGTGGGAGAGGTAGAACTCCCCAAGGGAGAGGAAACCATTTGGTTGTCCAGTACCAAATGATCAGTCTTGAACACAATGATGAGTAACATTACACTGATTGAAAAAGCTATTTATTATTTAAGAATAGCAGTGTATGAGCACACATGCACATGAATAGCAGTGAAAATAAAGTGCATGTATTTGGAAAAGGTCTTTTAAAAGAAAGTATAACATCACAGTTTTTCTCAATGACTATGAGTTGGTAAAGAAGCCAAGAAAAAAAAATGTGACTACTGTGTGGCAAGTATATTATTAAGCACACTCTCAGTGTGTATCTAGGGGTGTCATGTGATTGGCAGAGGCAACATTTTAATTGGATCTTCATTAACAACCAGGATCTTCCTACAAAGAAATAGAGAAAAGAATCAGTAGTAATATTAGCTCACATGCACTGAAATTTTTTTTTTTTTTTTTTTGGTTTTTCGAGACAGGGTTTCTGTGTATGGCTCTGGCTGTCCTGGAACTCACTCTGTAGACCAGGCTGGCCTCTAACTCAGAAATCCACCTGCCTCTGCCTTCCAAGTGCTGGGATTAAAGGCATGCACCACTACTGCACTGAGATTGTAATTGTTACTTTTCTCATCATGATCACAGAAATACCTACAATGATACCTTAAGAAGGAAGGGTTATTTTGGCTCATGGCTTTCAACCCATTATTCATTTGACCCATGTATTTGGGTAGAACTATAAGGTAGTGGGCAGGGATGGCAGTAAAAATATATAAAGAGATTAGGGACTAGAATAACCCTTCAATTCATGTCTACCGTGAACCACTTCTTTCAACTAAGTCTGCCTCTTGATATATCTACCACATTCCCTAATGAAGAACTAGTCACATAGGTCCATGGAGGACATTTAAAGATTCAAATCATAGCATTTTGTCCATTGCTTCAAAGGTTTATGGCCATCTCATAATGAAAAGTGCCTTTAGTTCATCTTTAATAGTCCTCAAGATCTTAACATTGCCACTACATTCAAATATCCAAGCCTGTCTTAAGACTTGGGATGGACTCTTAGATGAGAGCTTTGTAAAAATACAAAATAAGTTATAGTCTTCCAGTGAACACAACACAGTAAACATTGCAGTTCTCAAACAGTGGAATAGGGCATGGTAAACATTGAGGCTTTGAAAGAAAGTATTGGGGCATGGAAAAATACACAGCATCAAAGTAATGTGCAAACCTGAAAAGCAAACATGAAATTCTGTACTTCCATGTCTGGCATTTGAAACACTCAGTGCACAATGTGAACGCCAAGTGATTTAGGTAGCCCTGCCCATTGGGCTTTCAGTTGCCGTATATATGTCCTCTTCCCATAGCTGGTTTCATTGGTTGCAAGTTTTTTCATCAGGCTTATGTCCCTGATATCTCTTCACTTGGGATTCCTATTATTGCATAGGTGTACACCTTTACACCTTTACCACATTACACACTGCCCTCTCAGGGACTGCCAATACAGATGTTAACCCTGACATACATTGTCTCTAAGGTTTTCAGTTTGAGAAGTAGCCAGACCCCTCTAAGATATGGCTGAAGGGATCACTGAATCCACATAATGAAGGGAAGGTTTCCTATGCAGTAGTGCTGAGGTGTTGAGTAACCTTGATGATCTCTCTGAAGGATTTAGTAGGACCAACAAGTACTAATGGCAGCACACCTAGATTTGTCCTAACAGAGCTTTAAAAGGAGATTCACAAGGAACAAACCAATCTGCAGGTTATTAAACAGACTGCCAAAAAGTATCTTGACACTATTAAAAGTAATTCAACAACAAATTCTGAACACAGCAGCAGAAAGTTTATACTTCAAGTAATGACCTCAACCTTAAATTTATAATGCATTAAAAAGATGGAAAATAGGACCTTTAAACAGATGAAAATCAATTAAAGTTGGCCTAGAAAAGAATATAATGGAATTGGAATGGAAACATTTTGTAACAGCTTTTATAAATGTGCCAAAAGATTTAAAGGAAAACATGACTATAGTAAAGAGCATTGAATGGTATAAAATAGAACTAACTGGGATTTTTTGTTTTTTAGCTAAAAATATAATTGAAATAAAATGTACTTGATTGTGGTAATAGGACATTGGATGCTGTAGAAAAGAGTAGTGACTGTGAAGATACAGCAGTGACAACTGTCCTTTTTCAAGCACTCTGTGAAAAATGAGATTTAAATAAAACCTGCAAGGACATTAAAGCCTCTATTGGATGCCATGAAGCAGTTCATAGCACCCAAAAATGGATGCAGAAGAAAAGTGGAAAAATACTTGAGCAATTAATGCCTCCAACTGTATTTGTAGAGGTACAGGATCTTAAACGTGATGAGTATAAATGCAGTAGAAGTCACATAAAGTTCAGGTTATACAAAAAGTGCTGAAGAGAGCCAAGAGAAAATGTCACAGTGGTGTGGAAGCAGAGGTCTTACAATCCAAGCATTGAGTGGAGGGGATTTAGAGATTGAGAGCAATTGCTGCTCTTGCAGAGGACCAGAATTTTGTTCCCAGCTTTCACATAGCACACAACTATATCTAACTTTATTTCCATGATAGCCAACATCCTCTTCTGATCCCTGAGGGCACCAGACACACAGAATGATGCACATATATACAGGCTTGTGAATATTCACACACTGAAAATGAAATCTTTAAAGAAAAATGAGGTGCAGAGCAATTGAGGAAGCTGTGTGAAAGTCCTTGTGCATCTCCCATGTGTGTACAAATGAGATCTCTCTCTCTCTCTCTCTCTCTCTCTCTCTCTCTCTCTCTCTCTCTCACACACACACACACACACACACACACAGAGGAACTGAGGGGGGTGAGAGGCAGAAAAAACAACATATCAACAGGACATACAGATAATACATATATGACATAATTACCTGGAGAAATAATTATCAAAAACATTTTTTCAGAAATAACACAAATGAGAAGAAGTTACAATGGTGTCTTCAAAGCATTGAAAAAAAAAGCCAAGCTATAATTTTACAAAATTTTTCTTTGAAGACAAAGTTACTCATAGATGTGTCCTACAAGAAGTGTTAAAGGAAGTGTGGTGGGACTAAGAAAAATGACATTTGGTATGAATTACATAGTGATAGGAGTAGAGGTAGATGGATACTTTCAGATGAATACATTGTTCTTATATATGGAGGTGTAAGGTACTCCAAGGTAACCCGATGTGGTATCTCCAGGGACGGCTGTGCAGTGTTACAACACGTTCAGTTGAAGGCAGGCTAGGAGCTGTTGCTACTTGTTTCTTTGTCTTAGGATCTGTATATATCACAGTGTCTAATCAGATAAATGTTTTATTATCCAATTAATTGTTGTTTGATGATGATAAGCAAGCTTAAGTAACTCCTCTTTTGAGAAATACTTAGTGCATACTGTTAATTCATTTAAACGTATAAACTTTTAGAGTCAAATAAAAGGAGACCATTGTATTGTTAACAGATTACCTGACTTAGAAAAGGTTTGTCTTTGGATATAAATGGCTAACTGCAGACATCTGAGGTAATTCACATAATGTCTGAACCTAAATCCTTGCTTATAGTGTCAGGAAACTGTTTAAAGCTCCTAAGCACACTAAGATTTCGGTTTTTGAGCTTGAGTAACAACATTTGAGGGATAATTCTACTGTATGGTTAACGGCTATTTCAGCCTTTCCTTTGAAGACACACGAGAAAGAACTGCTGTGTCCAGAGCTGCAATTGTGCCCTGGTGGTCCTTGGGAGCAGACCACAGTGCTCGTGGTGCTCCGCATTGAGAGAGATACAGTCCCTCACGGCTACTTTCCCAAGCTGGTGTCTTCAAGCTGACTCAAGGCTTTTTTTGTGCTGGGTATTTGCAAAATGCTGTGTATAAAAGTTACTCACATGTTAAAATTCTGAATTTACTAAGTAGATATTGACTAGCAAGAGGTAATAGGTATTCGGTCTACAGAGTAAAGAACTAAGTTAAAGAATATCAGCTGAAAGCCCAATTTAACTTAAATTGGGACCAATGATTGCTTATAGGAAATACATTGCTGTGCAGAAATGGACAAGCTAACTTCAAATTGAATGAAATGAAGCCTCAGCCTAGTGGCTTATCTTCATTCTTTCCCCCTTTGTTTTTGTGAGTATTATCATATTTTATCTCATACACATATGATTCAGAATTTAAAAATAATGAATTGGTTTACTAGGGTATTGGGATAACAAAGAGAAAATTTAACTCAACTTTCAATATGGAAATTTTAATCTGTGGAAAAAATAATTAAGGATAGATGAAAATGTAGAATATATAACATAAGTTAATATAAGTGTATGTAACTGACACAAACTTAAACTTCATATATTTACAGTGAGTAAAGGTAAAACGCAGCTCTAATTATTTGGGCATGCCCTCACTATCCCACAAAGGAAAAGAACCCATCATGGAAAGGAAGTGGGCATATGTCAGTCCTTTCGGTTTCAGTGTTTTTGCCATTCTGAATGATTCTAATATTTGATAATAATTTAAAGAGATTTAACTCATAGCCTCAAGTCAGTTGAACTGCTTCTATGATACATAAATGAAATTAAGATGAAGCCAAATGAATCAACAAATAACTATTTTTAATGATAAACAAATCTGTCTTAGATGAGTAGAGAGGAGATACATAGTTTACAGTGTGTCAACATCTGATGAAGACATAGAAAGGTAATGGAGAACTGGTTACTGTCTGAATTCCAGTGAGAATAACAGGGGATTTGTTCCGTGCTTCCCTGTCTGTCCTCACTGACAATATTTAGTTCAGTGTGAACATTATTGAAAAGGAAGTAAAGTGACTAGCCTAAATATGAGAATTGTAGGTTGAATTTTCAGAATTCAGATTACTTTTGACTGTGAATTTGACTGTAGAGAAAGGAAATCGAATAAGGCGAGGCTTTTCTTGACTATGGAGACTTTTAAAAATAATTGAATGTGAATTAATGAATTACATTTCTTTTTTCCTTTTGTTTCTGAGACATGGTGTCTCTGTGGAGCCCTGCTGCCCTGGAACTTGCTTTGTAGACCAGGCTGACCTCGAACTCAGAGTCCCACCTGCTTCTGCCTCTCATGCCACAGGATTAAAGATGCTTGCACTCAGGTTGAGCTACAATTTTTTTGGGAGCATTGACGTCCCAAAATGTTTCCAGTGTCATTTGCTGGAATTCTGAATAATAATAATAATAATAATTTAGTCTTTGAAAATATTTGCTTTTTATTTTTCTAAATGTTCCCTTAACAAATTCTAGTTTTATGAAAAAATGTTAGTATACTTCAAACTTACACTAAGTGCCAAGTGATATAAATTCATGAGTCCGTCCGTCCGTCCTTCCTTCCTTCCTCCCTTCATTATTGTTTATTACTTTTATTTTGTATGGTCCAGTCCCTACCCCCTGCCAGTCTGCCCTCCCACAGTCCCTTATCCCATTCCTCCTCCCCATGTGCCCTAGTTATGTACCCCTCCCTGTCCCCTCACTAGGTCTCCCCACTCCCAGGAGCCTCAGGTTTCAAGGATTAGAGGGTTACGTGCTTCTTCTCTCACTGAGGCCAGACCAGGGAGTCCTCTGCTGTATGTGTGTCGGGACCTTGGACCAGCTCCTGTATGCTGTCTGGTTGGAGGCTCAGTGTCTGAGAGATGTCAGGGGTCCAGGTTAGTTGAGACTGCTGGTCTTCCTATGGAGACGCCCTCTTCAGCTTCTTCCAGCCTTTCTCCAGTTCAACCATAGGAGTCTCAGACTTCAGTTCAGTGGTTGGGTGTAAGTATCTGCCTCTGTCTCGGTCAGCTGCTTGTTGGGCCTCTCAGAGGACAGCCACTCTAGGCTCCTGTCTGTAAGCACACCACAGCATCAGTAATAGAGTCAGGCCTTGGAGCCTCCCCTTGAGATGGGTCCCAATTTGGGCTGGTCACTGAACCTCCTTTCCCCCAGTCTCTTCTCCATTTTTATCCCTACAGTTTCTTCAGACAGGAACAATTCTGGGTCAGAGTTTTTGATTGTGGGACGGCAACCCCGTAAGTTAAATATTTTGTTGCTTTGTATGGAATAATCAGTTGTAAAAACAAAAAAAAAGATAAAAGTCTACCAAAGGACAACGTGAGCATTTTTAACTTAAACGCCATAATAATATATATAAACAATACTAAAAAGTATAACTATATCGTGTGTGTATATATATATACGTATATATATATTATATTATATAACGTAAAAAAGAACCACATCCTTTCTGTTGTTTTTAAATTCATTGCACTGTATTAGGTTTCACTGTGGCATTTTCAAGATAAGTTTGTTTTTGTTGCCTCTCCCTAATCTCGCTGATCTTCCCTTGTATCTTTGTACTGGCCCCCTCTCCTCTGCTTTCATGTGTTGTATGCCCTATTTCCACCCCTTCCTCTGCTCCTGTTTTTCACTTTTATGGTCTTCTTAAAGGTCTGTTCCTGTACTCACTCCATTTATATTAATACATTCAGAGTTACAAGCTAGCATCCAGAGCTGAGACAGCATGAGACTGTGATCTTCGTCATTCTCAGTTCCCTATATTACAGTGAGACTTTTCGGGCTATTCACTTTTCCTCAGATTTTATTTTCTCGGTAGCTGAATAAAATTCTCTTGTGTGTATGTACTACATTTTTATTGCCATTCATTTGTTGATGGACACCTAGTTTTGTTTATTTCCTTACTGTAGGACAGAACAAAAATAGAGATGGCCTGCACATGTCTGTGTAAAAAGCCATCCGTTTATTGCTACTTTTTTCTTTAAATGATACTGAACTATGTGTTCATATGTGCATATCAGCTGACATATGGTCATAACACTAAGCAGACATAGAACCCATACATAATGTTTTTGTTGTTGAAAGTTTTCTATTTTTATATACCAGCTATCCTGGATTTTTATGGGAATATATGTGTATGTAAGATGGCAGGTATTAGAAAAGGTGTCAGCTTTTTATTGCAGGTATTAGAAAAAGTCAAAGAGAAATTGAGTAATCTCTGAAGTGCAGAGGACCAGTTATAGGTAATACCTAATTTCAAGGAAACTTAATTCTTCAGATATATTTAAAGATAAGTCTCTTTTAGAGAATAGCATTTGATTAACGGAATTTTAGTTTTGGTTTCTACAATATGGTGAAGAGAGCTGAAGTCCTTCAAATACTTATTTAATCATGTATTTATTAAATTCCATGTATGTATCCAGGATGGCAACTCTATGGAGATTTTGATATAATGGATGACAATGTAATTATTTAACTTACTAATTTTGTAATATATATGTACTTAATTTTTAGAAAGTTTCTTTTTCATTTTTCTTCTTTTTATTGAAAATAGGTTCTTTTCTCATACAGTATATCTGGTTCACCGTGTACTTTCACTGTTCTCCCCAAAGATACTCCCTACCTCCTCTGGCATCCAGATCCACTTATGAGAGACTTCTGTCTCTCGTAAGAAAACAAACAGGCTTTTAGGGGATAATAATTAAACAAAACAAAAAACCAAACCACACCACATCCAAGTTGAACAAGACAAACAGAAGGAAAAGAGCTCAAGATGAGACAAACTCATTTGCATACTCAGGAAACCCATAAAAACACTAAACTGGAAGCCACCACACACACACACACACACACACACACACACACACACGCACTCATGCACACATGCAAGCATGCATGCACACACGCACGTGCACACACAACACCTGATGCAGACCCATACTGGCTCTGTGACTGCTGCTTTAGTCTCTGTGAGTTCATAATAGCTTTGATCATGTGAATTTAGAGGGCCTTGTTTTCTTGGTGTCCTCTGTCCCCTCTGGCTCTTATGCTCTTTCTGCTTTGTCTTCCATGCAGTTGCCTGTACCCTGAGGGGAGGATTTGATAGAGACATCTCATTTATGGCAGAGTGTTCCAAGGTCTCTCACTCTGCATAATTGGTTTGAAATCCATCACTAAAATGTCACAAGATACAATCCCACTTGCTCACAAGAGAGGGTTGTTTTAAGCACTTGTTTCTTTAGGTTGTATTTATGATCTCCTGTTTGCAACCATACAATTTCTTGTTGTTTTAATGTAACCTTTGAAAGATTTGCTTATCTTTGCATCTAACCCCGGAAACTGAATTGTCAGAAAAGAAAGCTAAATATCTACCTCCATTTTCAACTTCTAGCAGAATAACCTCTAATACTGTTAAAGACTAATGTTGCTAAATGGCATTTCAAACTGATACATTTTTGCTTGCTATTTATTGGGACTGAGTGTCCACTAGTGTTAGACCTCTTTTCTACTCACTAGTTTTGAGTAGTTTTCTGTCTATTTGATATAATCTATGTTTAGTTAATATCTGCTATTGTTTAGAATGTAGAAGTAAAAAACTAACAAGTATACACGTGGTATTTTCAGGTGACATATGGTAGACATAGGCCACCAGACATTGCAGTGTTCAAGAGCAATTGCTATCAAAGGTGTCAGGTCTGTATACTTCACTGCTGGCACACTCACATAACCAGAGATTTCTATAAATGTAGCCTCCAAAGTCATAAATTACCTAAAACATTATGAAATTATTGAATTTGTGGCTAACTTGATTGTGTGTTCTAACTTTGTTGATGGTAAGATTTTATGCTGTAATATCTAAATGTTCAACATCCCTACACGGTGATGCTTAAGAAAATATGTTACTCTTAGGGTTAGCCAGAGGAAAAAATGTTAAAGAGATTATTGGAAAAGAGACACTATGCTTAAAAGCATAAAGATTTTAAAAAGTCTTAGGTGAATGGGTTCTCAGATGTGTGGTTAAGGCCAGTATAAGCCTCACGTAGTTCACTGTGACTGGTGAACATATGCTGTACACCTGTGTAAGATGAAGATGTAGAGCATCTAGGACACGCATGGATTAGTGTAAATCCTGTGTAAGATAGAAGTCTTCCATAAATACTCTTGTACATCTTCTAAATAAATCACCGTTTTAAGACAAATGCTAAAGAAATGCTCATTTTAAATGTAAATAAAAATTCAAAAATAGTCACATCTTTATAAACAAGGACAAATTATTAGTTTTTTTCCCATTTCTGTGAAGAATGACAGATGGATGACCTTTTGAAGTAGTCCTTACATAAACTTTGTGAGAATTGCAATTGTGAATTTGATTCATTTTGTGAAGCTTATGGTTGCTTTGAAATGTACACAGTAATAATCACCTCAACATTTGTTTTAATTCTGCCAAGATTGTTTATCTTACCTGAAATGACAGGCACCTCTGTTGGGATATCATTATGAGTATCATTATAATTTATCAATAGAAATTATATGAACCCAAGATTCTGACTTTAGTGGAAGTTTTAACCCATTATAAACAGGCAAATATTAAAATCTCAAAACAGAGTGCTGCAAAGGCTTTTGTGGGGCCTTTTCCATTTAGGATAAACCATCTCAGGCTGCAAAGGTGACTGGACGTCTCTCTGTGTGTCTCTGTGTATATATAGTAGTATGTAAATGTATGTTTGCATTATATATATGAATATGCATAAACATATATCTACATAGTTGTGTGTGCTACTCCAAGAGAAACCATAATTGTTATTTTATATAGAAGATAGTATCAACTCTTTGTGATTACTAGTTTTGTTTGTTGCCACATCAAGAAGCTAATATCTGTGGGATCAAGGATTTGTCACAATTTTAGCTTACAGTGCAGAGAACAAACCTTAACATACAATTCCATCATGCATAAAGTTAGTATACTAGAAAGAACCTTATTCAGTATTTAAATTATGAGACTGATCTTTGTGTTGAGTAAGTTTTGACATTGGGACACAGCTTCAGACTATTTGCATTTCTATATATTTCCTTCAATTTTTTGGAGATTTTGACCACACCCAAATACAAAGTTTATTAATTATAGAAATATCATACTCTGTGCTTTTTGAGAACATTTTAAAAGTTAGTTTTGCAACATGAATAGAATAAGAAAATTCAGCAGAACTAGAGAAAGGAGCTTCTCTGTACACTGGTCCATCATGTAAGTGTTTAGAAGATCCATAGCAGAGTCAGATTATCCAGTGTTAGAAAACAAACCATCCCTAATATGCCATTCGTGGGTTGAGAAGTATTTCAAAACTATATAAATGTAGCCCTAGAAAAATAAACTGAAAAGTTGACATGGCAGAAAGAACCTTGGTTACATAAATATAAACTTTCATTTTTCTTAATTCTACCTTCAGATTCCTTTAGACTTTTTTTTTAGTATGCTTCAAGATTTGAGACATAAAAGATGCTTAGGAAGGCGATGGGGAGAGAAGGGCACTAGGGGTGGAAGAGAATAGGAGTGCATGGGGATAAAGGAGGAGAGGGCAAGAGGGACAGCCAGACAAACTCAACTCAAAAATTCCCTGGGGAAAACTAATGCTTTGTCTGAATAGAAAGCAAAGAAAGTTGCAGTATTAGGATGCCCACCGTGTGCATGGCTATTACCAGGTAGAGGTTTATGTAAGCATTCACAGTTTAAGTGCCACCTACATACTTGAATTTTCTGTAACATGGTGAATAATTGAGGAGAAAACATTCAGAAATTATGCCTTCTGTGTTACACTGCTTTGCTTGTTCAAATTGGTTCTGCAAAGATCCTTTTCAGATAGAAGCCAGGGAGCACCTTGCTGTAGGACTGGATTGTGTATCTCAGTTCTGTTACCCAAAAGATATACTGATTTGGCCATGGCTGATACTTTCCAATAATGTTTCATAGTGAAGTATTTGGAGTGAGCGTTGTCTTTACTCACATAGGAAGGTGGTTGTTCATTGTGTAACCGAATCGCCTCAGTTACCAAGGCAGTTTGCCTTATAGTAGAGATCTGTATTGCATCACCTGTCCTGACACTTGTGGGTCCTGTCCTCTACAACAGGGTCTCACTAATTGGTGCCTGTGGTCTTGTCAGTGCTGGATGCTTGACCTTTGTAGTTTTACAGAAGAAAAGACAATAAAGTAATTTTTCCATCCTGTCAACATTAAGTATGAAAGATTGTATTTTCACAAGCTTTCAGTGTTGAAATTCACACAGAAAAGATTTATCGTAAGTAACAATGAGCTAACAGCACATACTATATATGTCTTGGCTAATATGCTTATATATAACTTACAGATTATATATGTTGTTAAACTGTTCATTATTACTCTTTTGCTATATACTAATTCACATAATCCATCAGTAGGAAAATTAAATTCATTTAAATATAAAATTATCGGTGAAATCTTCAAATACCCAAAGTGTTATCAGTATAAATAGTGCACACTATTGTGGAGCAATAAATGCACGGTCCATACTGTCCCAGAGGAAATGAGTTACAGGTGTGAGGATTTTATGCACTGCTTGGGAAGTGCAAACAGGAAGCCCTGTGATGAATACCAGAAATCCTATCCTACTTTGTTTTTACTGTGTTGTTTTTCCTCAAACCTTGTCAAATAATCAAAGGAAGCTATTGAAGCTCTTCTGGTCATTTTAAAATGCTTTTTGGTATGAAATAGATGACTTTTGTTGCCAAAGGTGAAAGATCAAATCTACAAAGGCTTTCTTCAGAGTTGTTCTCTTTATAGCCAAGTAATGCTTAGGAATGCTTTGAGACTAGGAAGCCAGTCTCACTGTTACCACAGATATGCTCAGAGAGAAAGCAAAGCTAAACCAAACCAAACAAATAAACAACAACAACAACAACAAAAAACCCAACCTACTGGGACAGTTTCTTTACCATCCCCTCTTAGGTATCATCTGATGTATGCATGAGTCACAATTACATTTTAAGTTGGAGATGCTTAGTTTGCTCTTGGCGTTTGTGCTGTGAATGTTCATCGAGGAGTGCTCAATGACTTTTGTTATGCCTGTTAGTAGATACTTGTGTTGAGCTGTGATGTTGGCAGGGAAGTTTAATAGCATTATAGAAACCTATCCATAATAATAACAAGGGGATGAAGGGTCATATACTTCTTAAAATGACTTTATTGAAATGACATCTGCAAGTATGAATGAGAGATGGAATAATGTTTTTATATAAAGCTTATAAATTCTTTTCTTTTATTTTCAGTATGTGTATACACACACACACACACACACACTGTTTTTTTTAAAAGAAGTCTTAACTTCTAGTATGCTCAGCATGATTTAGTTGAAGATAGCACATTTTGTTCAGAATATGAAATTCTTGTGCAAAGGGTTTATTGATTTGTTTTTAATTTTGATATGTTTATTCATTTTGGAGTAAAGAACTAACATTATACTATCAATCCCATTTTAAAACACTTTTTTGGCGTGAAAATGAAGAAATGTTTTTGTGAACAAGACTCTACAGCACTGAATCTTACCAGAAGGTAGACTGAAAACCTTCAGGATTTTAGGTGGAGTATGGCATAGTTACTGACTTACTGTCTGCCATGTATCAGTGGTTAGACAATTGAAAATGTGTGACAGAGCCTCTCTAATTTACAACTGATTTAAAATATCTTTAATTATAAATCATGATGTTTTGACTAAATGACAATGCACTGAGGAATCTGTTGGACTGGCCTGGGGACCGCTGCACCCTTTAATGCTGGCAGTCCATATGCTCGTTAACTTTCAGATGATGCAGTAGACGCTACTAGTTTGAATCAAAGAAAGTCTGAGAGAGAGATCAAAGCAAGTGGTTTGATTTTAAGTTAGAATTTAGGAAAGGACTGTAAAAACCATATGGAAACCCCCTGTTCTTTTTTCCCTTATGTTTGGAAAATGAAGTTGAGTATTACATTCGTATGTTCTGCTCTTAGATTTTCTTTTCCTATTATACACATCTACCCTAGTAATGATTTTTTTTTTTTGTGAATCTTTAAAAACCTTGAATTTTATTGGATTATGTTTTAGTTTCTTGCCACTTAGATTTCTTTGAAGAAAATATAAGATCAGTCCACAAAACAGCAGTAACAATAGATAAATTTCTGTGCAAAAATTAGCATTAAACTTTTAAACTTATGTAACTTAACTTATTATTTAATTAAAATGTAAAAATTATATAGTTTTACTGATCATAAAATTGATATATATTTTTTGTAGAAAATTCAGCCCATGATAAAAATATAGAAATAGAATATAAGAAATCATCCATCTTTTCCAATGTTTTATGTATATGATATAAAGCATGTATTTATGTGTGTGTGTTACACACACATAGATAAAACCATGTGATACTTGTAGTTATTGGAGTGAGGTAGAAATTAGTAAGAGTGTTGGCCAACTAACTTAATATAAGAATTCTTACAGGAAATTGCATATTGGGTTCCACAAAGTCTTTAGTGGTCTTGTTTTTGGCTTGAGAAGGCTTCATTCAGGTGTCCATCTGTGAGAGAAAGCCCATGGGAAAGTTTCTGCATATACTAACATTAACATGTTAACATATTTTACCTTTGAGAAATATTGATGTAGTATTTATATTGACTTTTGCTTTGCCCATAGCATATTATATCCTGGTAGGGTTGTAAGCATTTGAGACATTCAGGTATAAATATAAGAAACTTCTGTTATCCATTCCTCTCTCATCAAGTGGTTTTGTAAAATTAATGCCTATAGTGCTCTTCAAGAGATTAAATACTATTATAGAACACTATAATGCTATACTGTTTTAAAATTATTTATTTTTATCATTTAAAAATAATAAAAATGCTTGTGTGAGTGTGTGTATGTGTATCTGCATATGAGTACATGTATACATAGAGGGCACAGACATTAGATCGCCTGGATATTGAGTTACAGGTCGTTGTGGCTGCCTTATATGTGTGCTGGGTACTAGGCTTGCATCCTTTGGAAGGCCAGTCAGTGGTCTTAACTGCTGAGCCATTTCTCCAGCCCCACTTTATGAGATTTTTTTACCTTTTTTTTTTTTTTCAGTGCCATGATTGAGAGCTACTATATCTGTTGTGATAAAAATTTTCAATAAGACAGCAAAAGCTATTAGGTACTGAATTTTTTGTATAAAGGTAGGGAAAGAAAACACAAACCAAACCATCTTTTTTTGTGTGGCAAAAATTAAAAATACATAAATAAAATTTCCCAGAAAACATGTTTTGATTCTGAAAACCTAAAAAAGATCATTATTGCTATATTGGAATTGAAGGGAGGCACTAACAAATAAGACATTTTATTGTTGTCTAAGGTTGGTTCTAAAAGGATTAATTTTATTTTGAATTATGCATCTAAATGTGGCTGTTGTGTAGGTAAATGCCTGCAAGTGAAGGTGCTCACAGAGGCCTGATGGGATTGCGGGATCTCCTGCTGCTGGTGCTACAGGCCGTGTGAGCCACCCGTGTTGGTGCTGGGATCAATCTGGACTTGGGTCCTCTTCAAGAACAGTATATGCTCTTAACCCCTGAACCATCTCTCTAGCCTCAAGTGCCTCAAGTTTATTTCTGACTTACAAAGTATAATGGCCTGGGGTAAAAACTGCTACTTTCTTCATAAGGAATTTATAGTTATTTGGATTCTTTTGATCTTATAAATCAGTTTTGCATTTCTTATTAATCATCTTGTTAGTAAATCATAAAAATAAGCGAAGGGAATATGCAGTTACTCCAGGTTAGTAAATATTGGTTGTAATTTTTCATGTATGAAAAATTATCCAAAATAATTTTCAAAAAAGTGTGTTTGATGAAGATGTAACTCCATGTATAATATGTTTCCTGCCTTCTTCATTTTATTTAGAATAGCATTAGAATCATTTGAGTCTGTTTATCCCCGTCTTAACATTGGCCTGTTCTCAGGACTTTTTCAGTTAGTAAGCATGACAGCATGAACCATGAGCTATTTTTAAAATGATTTATAATTAAATAGTTAATTTGTGTGTGTGTGTGTGTGCACGCGTGCGCGCATGTGTACATGTATATGCCTGTGGGTGAGCAGAAAGGGTATCAGGTCGCATGGAACTTAGTTACAGGTGTTTGTGAGCCACCGTATGGGGGTCTTAGGAATTGAACTCAGGTCTTCTGGAAAAGCAGAATGCATCCTTAACTCTTGAGCCATCCCTCTAGCCCTAAGGGCTGGGTTTTTCATCTGAGAATCAATTATTTTGTTTGAGCAGTATCATTTGTAGTGGTGATATATAACAATGGGCAACCCATGTAATTTATGGTAGTCTCAGTTTTGTTCTTGGTAAAATGAAGATGGAAACCTGTAGTCATGTTTTGTGGTGGAGTCCTTGAGGATTATTGTATGGTTACAGGTCGCAGGACCTTCAACATAAATATATTTTTAGCTGAAAATAAGCATTGATGTATGAGTGTCTTTGTCATATGTTGATTTGGCTTGGGGACCTCAGGAGTAGAAAGGCTGAGTCATATACAAGACCTGTTTTTAGTATTTTGAGAAACTTGGTAACTGATTTTCATATTGGCTAAACTAGTGTACGATGTCACTATAATTGTATAAAGACTCTGTTGGCCACATCCCTGCAAATGTTTGTTGTTATTTTCTTAATGGTTACCATATTTACTATGGTCAGATGAAATCTCACAGTGGATTTAATTTGTATTTTTCTGATGGCCACTGAAGTTGAACATTTTTTAATGTTTATAGACCAGTTAACTTCAACATTTGAGAAATGTTCATCTTGCTAGCTTTTTTATAGATTGAATTGTTTTTGTTTAGTTATTTTAAAATTCTTTGTATATATTTGTATATTCTTGATATTAATTTTATCCATTAAATTTCAATTAAAATGAAGATATAAATATTTTGATAAATGTCTAGTTTCTGAAATAATTAAGGCTAAGTAATTAATATACTTTTTATTTGTGTATGTATATGTTGAGATGACATTTGATATGTGATTTCAGACATTTTTAAGTATACGATATGTTACGTTGTCTTTAGTCTCTAGGCTATAAGACAGATTACTGTGGTTTGTTCTTGTTTAACCAAAATTCACACTGTTTATGCAAATTCGCACATTTCCCAGGTCCGCGTTAGTCTCAGCTCTCATAGCCACCATTCAAAAGGAACTTTGGAAAGCTGTGTCTGTTACATGGCATCTTGTTAAATTTAGAAAATAGGCAACTTTTAATATTTCATTAATTAAAAATTATAACATAATGGGAAGCCAACTGTGATGTGAGATAAAATCAGGAAACCTTTCCTAGCCCATGTTAAATATCTCACTTCTGAGCCTCGTAATGTAAACCTGCTCCTTAGAGGGCCTCCCTCAATCTCTACTTTTATATAAGTACCACTAGCTTCATGTTCTCACTGATATTTTGGGTGAAGTATCATCTATGAAAAGGCTTGATATTAAGAAGTTAATGTTTACTTCACTTATTTGTAGTCTGAACTCATTTACTTGTATTTCTTAAAAATTCAGAGTGAATCTAGTTTTAAGCTTTCAGATATTTGAAAACATTTTCTAGTTTTTCACCCAAACCCGTAATTAGTCAACTTGTAACCGTCTCTGTTTCTCTGCCATCTCTTGTGTATTGTAATCCTGGTCTTGCACTAGGCAGGGTATCATTTCCCTTTCTGTGTTTCTGGGTCATTCTCTATCACCATATTGATCGTGTTATCTGCAGCTGAAGATCTGAGTGAAACTCACCTCCTTCACCTAGGTAACTTACTCTGAGTGTGCAGTTCAAGATTAATCTGCCTTTTCAGTTCCTTATCACACAGTTGCCTCACGCTGACCTCTCTGGAGGTGTTGCCTCTTTTTGTCCCAGGATAAGTAACAGGTCACTGAGATACTGTTTGGTAACTGTGTCAAAAGAGTGACTCGTGGTGCCTAGTAAGGGAGAGAGGAACATTTTAAATTGAAAGGTTGAAAGATTGTTGAATTATATATGAGCAATGCACTTGCTAAAAGAAGGGTGAGAATATTATAAAATGTTTTAAGCATTTTAGCACTCCTTTCATATTGTAGACATGTTATTCAGGTGTTGTATATCTTTGGAACTACAGTGTAATCTAAATTAAATTCACTAGTTGTTTGAGTCTCTCATACATGTTTTGGTCCTATGTCCTTCCCCAGTTGTTCCCAGATCCACCCTGCTTCCCTATCAGTCCAACTCTCTGTCCTTTATTTTATTTTTAAAAACCCATCAAGACCAATTTGTACTTCTCAAATATTCTTGAATGTGTGGGCTTCCACTGGAATGTGACAGACTTGTTGGGGATTATACTCCTAGAGAAAACTCCCTCTTCCTTTACAGTAGCTAACTATCTCAATAACTTCGTGGCCAGGAGTGGGCTTTCTAAGTATAGCTCCTATCTCTCATCTGGGATTTGCTCTGGCTTGGGTTTGCACAGGTTTTGTGCACTTAAATTTTAGTATTTTCTTAGAATTTAGCACAGTGATACAGCTTATTAAATAGTTTTTCAAAATGTATATTCTTTACATAGATCTATATTGATATCAATACACACCCACATACACACACACACACACACACACACACACATATAACATATGTTAAATCCAAAATATACTTTTGGATTTAAATCATAATAATAATTTAAAGGAAATGTTGTTTATATTGCAAATTATATATTAAAGAAACTTTACTGGAATATGTGTAGTCCTTGGAACAATTAATATATGTTGCTTTCATTTCTAACTCTTGAATAGTTAGTAATCAATCAAATAAATACATGCAATAATTTTTGAGAATTACTGTGTTTTTATTTATTTATATACCATTTACTCTATAAAATATACATGGACAAATACGTTACCATCCTGTTGTATCTTTTTTAAATTAATGAATCTGTATTTATTAAAGGCCTCTGTGGTTGAAGTATAATAGAGCCATGGGAACAGAGAGGCATGTAGCCATCTTCACAGCCTTACCCAACACAGCATAATATGTGATGAATTAAAAATTTTCCTTACATTTTACAGTTTAATATGACAATTCTTTTTTAATAATAAGTAAATGTATGCAACACAGTGTGGATAACATATGCAAGGGACTTAGAAATCACATTGAATAGTGAACTTTGCCTGAGCCATAATAATATAGCCTAGGAATGTTTACAACCAAGTGGAAACAGGCTTACAAATAACATAAAATAGCAATTAAGAAGTAAAGCACATACCAAGATTTAGGAACCCAGAGAAATCTGTATTAGAGCCTAAGTAAGGATGGAGCCAAGGAATATGCCTCAGGTCCTCACCAATCGCCCTTGGAGCTCAAAGATTGGAACATCCACTGCTGCCCTATGCACGTTCAGTTTCAGTTTTAGTAAAATGCTGGGGTCTTAGAGTTTCTATTGCTGCGACAAAACACCATGATCAAAAGCAATTTGGGAGGAAAGGGTTGACTTCAGCTTACAACCCTCAGGTCACACCCTCCATCACTGAGAGAAGTCAGGGTGGGAACTAGAAACAGAAACTGAAGCAGACTCCATGGAGGGACACAGTATACTGGCTTGTTACCCATGACTTGCCTAGCCTGTGTTCTTATTCCAGGGCCTTTAGTCCAGAAGTGGAATTGCTCTTAGTGGTCTGGGCTGTCACACATTAGTCATCCATCAAGAAAATACTACAGGAAATCTGATGGAGGCATTTTCTCAATTGAGATTCTTCCTTACAGATGATTGTAATTAGTGTCAAATTGCCCCCCCCCCCCAAAAAAAATTTGCCTATGCAGGATCAGCAGTTAAAGGGAAAGCTCACAGGGCGTAGAGGATCTGTATGTTAACTCTGAGAACTCTGGCTATCCATGGCTTGAAGAGATAATTGAGGTGATAAAACGGAAAAGTAATGTAAAAGAAATATCTGACCATGGAAGAGCGTCAGCATCGCACAGCACTTGAGGATAATTGCAAGCTGATACAACCTCTCTGGAAATAAGTTTGGCGGACCCTCAGAAAAATGAACATAATACTACCTGAGGACCAAGCTATTCCACTCCTGGGCATATACTCAGAAGATGCTCCAACATGTAATAAAGACACATGCTCCACTATGTTCATAGCAGCCATATTTATAATAGCCAGAAGCTGGAAACAACTCAGATGTCCCTCAACAGAGGAATGGGTACAGAAAATGTGGTACATTTACACAATGGAATACTACTCAGCTATTAATAACAATGACTTCATGAAATTCTAAGGCAAATGGATGGAACTTGAAAATATCATCCTGAGCGAGGTAACTCAGTCACAAAAGAATGAACATGGTATGTACTCACATGTACTCACTGATAAGTGGTTATTAGCCCAAAAGTTTGGAACACCCAAGAGACACTTCACAGCAACCATAGGGCTGAGTGTGAGGTCCCAGATGGAGGAGTTGGAGAAGGGACTGAAGGAGCTGAGGGAGTTGGCAGCCCCATGGAGGGAGTAACAGTGTCCACTGGCTTGACCTCCCAATGCTCCCAGAGACTGGATCACCAACCAAAGAATACACATGGAGAGACCCATGGTGCTGGCCACATATGCAGTCGAGCAGGGTCTTGTTAGCCATCAGGGAGAGGAGAGGCCCTTGGGCCTGAGGGTGTTAGATGCCCCAGTATAGGAGAATGCCAAGGAGGGAAGATGAGAGTGGGTGGGTGGGTGGGTGGGTGGGGGAATAACCCCATAGAGACAGGGGGCGGGGAGAGAGAATAGGGAGGTCCCGAAGGGGAGATCTGGAAAGGGGGAAACATTTGAAATGTAAATAAAGTATCAAAAAATTTAAAAAAGAAAAGAAAAGAAAGAAATGGATGCCAGACCGACTACCTTAATAACAACAGTAGCCAATATAGTTGGCCAGTCCACTGGTTTGCAGCATTATTCTGACTTCACTGCTCCTTTCCTGATTCCATCATGCCTAATGTATAGCCCTTCAGTATCACAGTGAAGCTTCCTTTTCTTTTCTTTTCCTTTCCTTTCTTCCTTTTACAGTGTTTCAAGTCATTATTCAGACAAGGTATACATTTTGTTACTGAAAGTTGTTAATTGGGGCTGGAGAGATGGCTCAGTGGCTAGGTCCTGAGTTCAATTCCCAGCAACCACATGGTGGCTCACAACTATCTGCAGTGGGACCTGATACCCTCTTCTGGTGTGTCTGAATTATCTATAATTGTACTAATGTACATAAAATAAATAAATAAATCTTAAAAAAAAAGTTGTTAATTGGTTTGCAGGCACCTTCAGAATAAAGGGTAGGTAGTATTTGCTTTGTTCTTACCTAATGAATTGTCTATTGGTAGGTAATAAGTTAACCCACATAAGCACTTAGTAGGCTTTCCTTGTAGGTCCTTGAGCGTCTTTTAGTTATAATTACACATTGGTTTGAGATTGGAAATTTAACCCTAAATCTCTATTCTATTTAGATACATAAGACTATGTTTGGTGATTTGTGGCTCTGTCAGTATCTTTGTAAAACTTCATTTTAAAAATAGTTTTGTTCAAGTCGCATAGCCAAGTTCATTATTTACTTGTGTTTGCCTTTTTTGGCTATTTATATGTAAAGATAGAATTTTGTATATTAAAACCACACATTATATATCACAAAGTAGATATATTTATTTAAAATAATGCTAAAAACAAAATTTAAATGAATAGTCACATCTAAGTATGGTTCTGTGCTTTTGTTTTTTTTTAATTTTATCTAATTATTATTTATTGATTATTCAGTCTGCACCCCAGATTGATTTCATCCAATTTCTCCAACTTTTGTGAAAACTGCTTAGCTGTCTACAGCTCCATACGTGTGCTTAAGATCACTTTAGCCTTAACTGTTCTTGTAAATCTTCTTTAGACTGTTAACTTTTCACTATACAGAAAGACTTATTACCTGGTTCTGTTTCTTGACTTTGGAGTTAGATGTGATCCAACCTCTTGCTACCTCTTTGGTGTTTAGGGAGTTGTTCGTTGTTCTTAATCTCATATTTGTTTCTAAATATAATTGTATATAAATATAATTGGTAGGTGAAATGGTAGTGATATTTTTCTGAAGCTGCTTCTCTTCAGTAAGAACTCGGTAATTACAGCTTGCTTTATTTTTAATCGTATTTCAGTGCTTGGCTTTGTATCTGCCTCTTGATGCTTTCTTTACCTTATCGCTAGTTGTTTGTGTATCTGTGCTGATGGAGTGGAGCCTTAGTTGGGAATGCTTCCTGCCACTCTTGAGGACTGTTCTTAGTGTACTTGCTGTCTACTCATGATGACTTACAGAGGTGTAGGGTCTTGCTGAGAATATTTAAGAACATATTTCTTCAAATTCAGTTATTAACATGGCGGGTCTGCATAGTAAAACAATTTTGGATTGAGGACAGGTGGAAATTGATAATGCTTCTCTACCATTTTTCTTTTCTTAATTGTAAAAAAATTCTACCTGATAAAATTTACCATACTAATCATTTAAAAATTTTCATTTATTTAAACTAATATAGGGAACATTAATTAGAATTATTAAAATTAATAAATATACAATAAATTATTAATATAAAATAAATAATAAGTTATTATGTTATATTACTGACTTAAAAGTGAAACATTTTACTATATCATTCATTGATAACCCTTTTATATGCTATAAAGTTCATCAATATTTTCTTCAGAATTATTTCAATTATGTAAAACTGAAACTCTTTGTTAGACCCAAACTGTGCTTTTTTTCTTTACCCCTTGATCATCATTCTACTTTCTGTCTCTACGATTTTTTTTAACAACTCTAAATGTTATATATAACTGGTACCATAAAATGTTTATGTTTGGTTTGTTTTATGTGATATACTAGGAATCGCCATATTCTAGTTTGTACCAGAATGTTCATTCTTTTTAAGGCTAAATAGTATTCTGTTTTGTAAATGTACAATATGTTTTTGATTAATGAATAGTGAGTATTATTCATTAATGGATAGATACCTGCATTGCTTCTGAAGTATAACTTTTGTGAATAATGATGCCATGATTATGATTGTAAAAATACGTCTTTCACTTGTTGTTTTAATACTTTAGATATATAACCTGAAGTAGAGTTATTAGATTATATGGTAGATCCTTTATTAAATTTTGAGTAGCTGTTGAATTGCTTTCTTTAGGAGCTATGTCAGTTTAATTATAATAACAAGTTCACCATTTTTCCTGTCTCTGTGCTTCCAAGTCCCAGACTCCTTTTATGGCATTTTGTTTTGGTAGCAGGCATTCTAATGGGTATGAGATTGCATCTTACTGTAGGGTTTAAGTACACTAACAAATAACTAAATTTGTTGCACATACTTTTAAGTGTTTATCATCCATGGAGAAATTTCTATCAAAGTTCATTGTCAATTTAAATACCTAGTTATTATGGGGTATACAAAAAATAAATATTTGTACATAATATACATGTGAATAAGATTCCAAGTAAAGTTTCAGTGTAATGAGTAATGTGTAAGTCAGAGTGTCCATTTTTTAAAAAGAGTCTTAGTATCCTTTAAGAAAATTATTTGACCATATGTATGTGAATTTATATCTGTTGTATTTCATTGACCGCTGTCTGACTTTATACCACTACCAGGCTATTTCGGTTGCTTTATCTGCATAATAAATTTTAAAATCAGGAAGGGTTACTCTTTGGTGTGACACATTTTCTATATTGTTTTGGCTATTTAGAGTCCTGAAATCCATGAAGATTTTAGCATAAATTCATCAGTAGTTTTTATAAAACTGTCCTTAGTATTTGTATGGATTGTATTAAATATGTAGACTTCTTGTGACATACTGTCATATTCACAATATTAAGACTACTCATGCAATATGAGTCCATGTACCTCAGGGATCTTCACTGATTAATTAGTACCTCCTTCAGTTTCTTCCTGTAAGGATAGAATTCTCTCAATGTTCCTTTTAGGTTATTTATTAGAAATATATATGTAAATACAGCTAATTTTATAATTATATATCATACTATTTTGATGTATTTAATATTTAAACTTTTATTCAATCGTAGTATTACTACACATGTATTTATTTCAGATCACATAATCTAATTAAAAGAGATAAGTTTTCTTCTTTCCTGAATTAAATGACCCATTTTTTGTTTATCATTCCTTGAACTATTGAGTAGAAATGGTGACTGTGTGCATCCTTACTTAATTCCTGGTGGTAGAGGCAAAGGTTTTGGCCTGTTGTCTTGGAGGTTGATCCTGGCTATGGGTCGTTTATATAGCATTGTGATGATACATGTTGATCATTTTTCTATGAAAGATGTTGAATTTTGCCAGATTTTTCTGCCTTAATTAAGATGGTTTTCTGGGATTTCCCGTTTGCTTTGCTTGTAGTACTCTGATCAGCTTTCATATGATGATTCATCCTTACACTCCCTCAAAAACTCCTGATTTCCTTTGGTGCCACTCATTTCAATAATGTGCTGAGTTCATTTTCCTATTGGTTAAGTACTTTTAGTCCCATCAGTGCTCAGAGGGGGTGTTTGACTCCACTTACATTTTATGATTTTGGTATCATGATAGAACTAGACTTATGGAAGTGTCTGAGAGTATACTCTTCTCTTAATTGTTATTTATTTGGGGGGGATCTGAGAAGGATGCTGTTATTTTTTTAGAAGTCTGGTGAAATTTTCCAATGGAGCTATCAGGAGTAGGGCATTTCTTTTTGGGGAGTTTTACTGTTAACTTGTTTTTCTTACTAAGTTCTCTTTTTCTTTATGGATTTGTCCAGTACAGTTTGTTTGGTGACAAATTTTTCCACTTCATCTAGATCATCGGAACTGTTAGCAGAGGTTGCATATGGTATCCACTTAATGTTCCTTTCCATAGAACTGAATCCTCAAGCTACTTTTCCATTGTTTTATCACTTGATTAATAATTACTTGATGGTAATTTTCCTTAATATATCAGTATATAATTTTTGTGAAATTGTCAAGTTTTTTAAAAACCCTAATTTTAGAACTGTTCATTGCAGCCTGCTGGCTCATCCATGGGTACACAATGGTGATAATGATTGCTCCACCTGAGGAACTAACCAGTATCCAATAGTGCAGCAGCTGGGCCTGTTTAAACTTTCAGAAAACAACAAAGAATATGTGAGAGAAGGGCTCGCAGGGCAGAGGGGAGTGGATGCCTGTGTCCTAGGGGAAGGTGAGATGTAGGAAAAGGTCAAACTGCAGAAGCAATACAAACCATTTAAAGCCGCTTTTGCCTTTAATGTTCTCTTTAAGAATTTAATAAAAATTCTTAAAGCCCCTATTACTTTTCTTAGGTCAATTTTGGGGATGATTTGTTCTTTATTTAATTTTCAAGTTCTGGAAGTTAAGTTGCTAATTTTGTTTCCTTAAGAATTTTTCTTTTTATGTAAATGTTATAGGCATAAAATTCCCTTTAGCACTGTTTTTGTTTACATCATACATTTTAATATAGGATAAAACATTTTCCACTTGCTTCAAAGTTTTTCTTAATTCTCTTGTGATGTTTGTTTTGATCCATTGGTTATTTAAGTGTGTATTTCTATTCAGTTTTCATAGTTTTGTGAATTTCTAATTTGCCTTTGTTACTGATTTCTAACCTTGTACCATTCTAGCATTGAAAGATACCTTGTTTGATATGTATATTTTGAAAATTTATGGGAACTTCATTTTGACCTAATATATTTTATAAAGTACTATATGTTCACATACAAATAGTGCATATTTTGTTAGGAAGTACAATACACACACACACACTGTTAGCATTTTTATATTATTAGTACTATGGTTTATGCTTTTCCATACCTCACAAATCCGTATTTTTTTAAGCAGATTTATTATTTGTTAAGGTTATGTATATGTTTTTCTAATTGGAGTGGGTATGTGTTTGTGAGTAGAGATGCTCCAGGAGACTAGAAGAGGGTATTGGATCCTGTGGAGCTGGATTTCCAGGCTGTTATGAACCCCTACTATGGACCTGGAATCTGAACTCCAGTACTCTCTAAGAGCAGTGCAAGCTCTTAATCATTGAGCCATATGCGCAGCCTTGAAATTCTTTATTTCTCCTTTATGGAGATGTCAGCAACATTCTTGTCAATTGCTGTCTTTATAATGACTGTGTAGCGTATCTATTCATGCTTCATTCCTCTGCACATACCTCTTGTGTATCCATCCCCGTTTTTTATAACCCATATTTCATAATATAGATTTACAGTGCCAATAAAGTGATTTATTTGTGATAGCCAGTGATATCACTCCTTCACTTTTATTTGCTCATGGGCAAGACATTTTTTCTAGAAGGAGTTCAATCTGGGCCATATTATAAAAATTCAGATGGTATTATTTTGACTTTTTTTCACATCAAATTACTATAAAACATAGTTTTGGGAGATTAGCATCATCAAATAGACCCAAGAAGTCATGGTACTTACCAGTGGTTAATTTAATCCATTTAAACAATTTGAATTTTCCCACACCTCTTGGAAGTGCAAAGGAGGACAATTTTGTCATGACACTATGACACTAACATACCCTTTGATAAGGCTGTTAAGAGCAGGACATTAGATGGACTCAGGGTTGGATGGCATGCCCTGATAGTTGTTGACTAGTGACCTCTAAAACTCATTACATTTGTGTCCACTTAATATCAAGTCACCTAATGGAAGCACATTTTTTTCCACCAAATCATTTTGTACTAATTCAGTACAATTTTACCCGTTTAATATCAATTGACACTAAGCGATTTCCTGTGCAATGTCAATTGAAAATCACTGATTTCCTGCTAATACAGCACTTAGTGTCAATTTCTTTGTGCAGGAAAAGCAGTTTTTCAATTAGCTACACCATATAATTTTTTGTTTTTAGTTGTTTGCATGGATGTCTGATAATAGTTTTTAAAACAAAGACATAGGGAAAAAAGATGACTTTCCTCTTTGGAATTAAATAATTTAAACCCAGGATTTTATTCTTTACCTATAGGAGATCAACTACTTTATCATAAAGCTTAAAAACATATCAGACAATATGGAAACAAAATGACATTAGCCCTAAATAGGATTGTGTAGTTTGGCCATTGCATATGCCCAGCTGATGGGAGAAGATATTTTGACCAATAAAAAGTGCTTCAGTGCCTTAACTATGTCAGAAGATGTACAATTTTTACGTATTAATTAAAAATTTCTTTTGGTAGAGACTGAACTTTAAAATTTCTTACATGGTCTCACATGAAAAATGGTACAGCATCACCTTGTCTATTTAATGAAATTTGGAAAGTTTCCTAGACTATACCAACTAATAGAATCATAGTGGAAACAGGTCTTAAGACTGATTGCTTACCAGGTTTCTTCATCAAGGGTAAGAGCTGACATGTATATCCTGACCATCTCTGTCCTAAGGATTTATGGCTCATGAATATGAAACCAGACCAAAATCAAGATTTAAGGTAATGTTATATATGTAGAATGTTTATTAGTACACTCAGCTGTTATAATATTTACATACATTGTAAAGTGCTAACTTGACAAAGATATGGCATCAGTGTATAAAGTGTTCCTCTTCTGGTGAGAGAGATCCATGCATGAGACACAGTTAAGTAACTCTGAACTTAATTGATAAACTGATAATAAGTGGTGTATGTCTTTCAGTTAATGAGACAATAATGGCATAATTGGGATCATCATTGAGTCTGGCTCTGGAGGAAGCTTCTGGGGTATCTTTGAGAGGAGGAGAGATGGATTCTAATTCAGTTTCTTTTTCTCATCTTTCTGTTTTCTTACAGAACATGAACATTCTTAAACTGTTTGTCTCTGTATAAATATTAGTTTCATTTCAGAAATGTCTAAAAAGTGATTTTGGAAATAATTTGAAAAAATATTTTTAAATATACACTATTTGACAGATATTGCACCAGAATTTGGATATACACAGTGTCTTTGAGAAACTAACATACATTTATATCTGCTTCTACATCTATTTATAAATCTATAATGTTAATATATAGTATATTTGAATGCGTGTAATATTTGCATATTATTCTGGGCAAAATTAGGCACATTAACTATCCTGGTAATTTGGGAGAAACTTTTTCTTTAGTACATCATTTCTACCATTTCTTCCCATCCCTCTGCCTCTTCCAACTCCTCTGTGTGCTTCTACTCCCTCTCAAATTCTTGACCTGTTTTAATTGTTGTCACACACACACACCCCATGCCGAGTCTTTAGTGGTGCTCATATGATCTCTTGGGATTGGATAACCTATTGAGGGCTTGTCCCTGGAAAAAAGTGATCCTCCTTTCTCCCTAGCCATTAATATTGCCTGTAGCTCTTGATGTAGTGGTTGGTCTTATGAGATCCACATTGGCATCTCAACTGTTGGTGTTATTATGCAAATGCTGTTGTCTTCTCATTTTTAAGGTTTCATGGATGCACATTCCCTATTGTATACAGAAGACACTATCTCACAGCAGACATCCTGGTCTTCTGCCTCTTACAGTATTTCTACCCCCCTGTCCTAGATGTTCCTGAAGTCTTGGGTGTAGGGGGTTGCATTGTAGATACATCACTTGGTTTGGGAGAATGCACCATTTATTCTTGGTGTTTTGATCAGTTGTGGATTTCTGTAGTCGTCTCCTGCTGCAAAATGAAGCTTCTTTGATGACATGTGAGAGCTACAGTTTCTTGTGTGTGAGGTTTAGGAAGACAGAAATGCAGGTCCTCTCCTAGGATCCCTGACCTTACCAGACCAGGGTAGCTTGTTAAGTTTCTAGGACTAGGTATTAAGTCCTTCCTGTTCAGTAGGTGCAGGTAGAGAGCTGTTGCTCACCATTTCTACAGTCTAGGTTATTTTTCTAAGCTGGTCCTTGTGCTTCAAACTTCTTAATTCATAAAGGGATTTCTAAAATGACCCTTGAAAGATTAACAGAAGGTAAATAGGTATATGTGAGAGGGAACATTGTCAGAAGATACTGAATTAATAAAAGCTAAGAGATATTGTTCTCGCTTAATGATATAGTGAAAAGCTGTTTGACTCAACTTGGAATTATAGTATATTTGCTGTTTCCTGTTGCTTTCTAAATTTAAGAATCAATGCTGATCATTCCCACCAAGTCCTTAGTTTTTTTCATATTAATTTTATTATTTCTACATAGGGTTCAGTCATATGTTATTAATAGAATTTTAAATTTTATGCTTGCCAGTGTATTTTTTAGGTATATATATTTATATATTCTTCCATTTTTATGTGTTCAGATACATTTTTAAAAAATAACAAATTACATTTGCACTTATGACTTCTGCTATATTTTTATGATTAGAAAGACCTCCTCTAACTCAAGTCTAAAAATTCTCCTATATTTACTTCTAGGGTTTTTTTTTTTTCTGGATTCATTGTTTACATATAACTCCTTAAACCATCTGGATTTTTATTTTGATATACAGTGTTAGATAGGCTCTAAATTTACTCTGTTCTAAATATTTAACCAGTTGTCCCAGCACCATCAATCGAAAAATCTATGTTTTCCCCACTGATTTGAAATGCATTATTTATCATATGCTAAATACTTAATTTACAATTTTTTTCCTAACCTTTCTATTTAGTTTCTAGCCTTTCTCTTTTTTCTATTCATTTTTTTGCCAGTTTGTATATTCTTCTGTTGGACTATCCAATTTTTTTATTGTGAATTCTTCTGTTGGACTATCCTGTTTATTTATTGTGTCTCTTACCAGATAGAAAGTTGCTAAATATAGTTTCATTTTACTACGTTTTCAGTTAAATGTTATTGGCCATTCTTATTCACATAGTACTTTTCATCAATAATTTAGTTACTTCTCCTCTGCCTCCAGTTTCACTTGGCCTTTGGCAAGGGCTATATTATGATTGTGAATTAATTTATGAAGAATTAAGGTATCTTACCAACTGATAAATGTATAAATAAATTTGGTAATTTAACCATTACTCAGAAAAGGTCTAATACTTCTTTAAGTGTTCCTATCTCTTTCATGGTCATCTTTTATGCCATGGTTTTCACGATACTTGCATTTTGTTCTGTGGTGTTTTAGCCCTTCTGGATGATGGTACTTGGTGAGTGTCCAAATGGCCGTTGTCTTTGCTTCATTGAGCAATCCTCTAGTGCTTCCATGCTTTACTGTTATGTCAGTCATCTCCGGGTGTGTATACTCTACGTTATAAAGAAAGGATTTATTCTAATCATTTTAATATGATTTTAAAATCAAGAAAAGTGATTTTTCAGTTGTAATTTCAAATGGCATGCTTTTCCTCTTGTGTCATATTCATACATTATATATGAATTTTCATATAATACATATGTTAATAAAATCCAATAGCGAATCATTTTTAAAAAATTTTTAGTTAGAATGGATTGTTATTAATTTGTTATGTGTTTCTTGCTAATAATTTTTTTAGGAGTTTAGATCTTTATATATAAGTGAGATAGTGTTTATTTAGCACTGTAAAAGTGTGAAATACATAAATAACTTGAACTTCTAGTAGTTCTCAGTTGTTTAGTAGTTTTCTGATTGTTCAACACTTTTATCCTGTCTCAATTTAGAGAAGCCATATTGTAGTGCTCGGTATTCTACTACACTGTGAAGTCACCTAGCGAGGCATGTAGTAGGTTCAGAAAATGAATTAGAAAATTTCATTTATATTATGCTTTGGTGTTTTCCATATTTTGAAAATGTAATGAAGTTTAGTTTTGTCATTTAATTTGGGGTTTGGAGATGTTGATTAAAGGATACAAAATTTTAGGATAATCAAGGGAATCAAAGAATTCTATTGTCAACATGATAGCTATCCTTAAAATTATAACCTTGAAAAATGAATATGGAGTGTTCCAATGTATATCAAAGATAAGCACATGCAATACTGTGGTTTGTTGTTGTTGTTGTTGCTTCAGAATTCCCTAACAAAGCAACTCACAATTCAAGGGTGTGGTCGTCATAGAGATGTCATGGTAGGTTGCTAGAGGCAACTGGTCACATTGCATGTAGAAGAACACTTGTATTCAGCTTAGATTCTTTTTTGTATATAGTCAATATTCTAATTAATGAATTGGTGCCATTCATATTTAGGATAAGCATCTCCATTTCAATTAACCTCAAGTGGAGAATCTTTCACAGATATGCCCCGAAGTTTGTCTCTTCATTGAGTCTAGATCCTATTGAATTGGCAATAAGTGTTAACCAAATTACATGTTAACTGCCAGACTTAATAATTCATGTAAGTATCTATCTATCTATCTATCTATCTATCTTAGTACACTGTACATATGTACCCATGAATGTTAATATTTTTGTACATGACAAATACATACCATTTATTTGTTGAAATAGAAAATTTATAGGTTTCACATTTAAAATCTGTGTAACTATTGGTCTGTTAAAATTTCCATTTATAATGTCAATTTTGAAAGTTCTTAGATTCTTAAATTTTATCATATATTTATATCTAACAGTATTGCATAATTTGGCATTTTCTAAACATTTATGGCTCCTGTCTTTTTCATTATTTTTATATTTATATATTTTCTTTCACATAACATTGAAAGAAGTTCTATGATTAATTTAATTTATCTTATTTAAAAATAATTTTTTTGGATATATTTCTAAATTTTTGTTTTAATGAGGTAAAATTGCTTTTTTTCAATTTGCATTTTAAATATATATTCCTGATACCAGTATGTAACTAGGAACTTAAAAGACATTGGCACCAGGAACTCCCATAATAATTACTGTGTCCCATATTAATTATTTTAGGAAGTAAAGTTATTAATTATTTTTGCTGCCTCTGCTGAGAGGTAATTGAGAAAACATAGTTCTCGATAGACTCCAGTTTTCCAGCCTGCGTTGTTCAGAGGGTGGGAGTAGTATGATTTAGGGATTGGGTAATGACTTTGAGAATCTTCAAATAGCAACCTAGTGAATCTGTGGTGGACTGTATGATCCCATCCCATCAAGGGATAACTTAACACTCTAAAGAACTCTGTGGATGCCATCATTACCTTGATAGGTACTAGGCACTGGGAAGATTTTGTTGACTAAATTATTGAAGAGGA
Organism: Rhynchomys soricoides; assembly: GCA_019843965.1. Taxonomy (NCBI): domain Eukaryota; kingdom Metazoa; phylum Chordata; class Mammalia; order Rodentia; family Muridae; genus Rhynchomys; species Rhynchomys soricoides. The sequence goes on from JADRCH010007030.1 coordinate 52,612, forward strand.
AAGAAATGAATATCCATATAAGCACCTAATTAAACATCACTTAAGCTCAACTGTTTTATTTATTCTTTCTATCAATGACATGGTACTTGAACATAAATGTAAATGAGTACATTTCCTTTAGGAAAAGAACAGAGAAGATTGTCTTGTTTCATCAATATAAAATCTATCTGCATTGCTCATCTTCTTCCAGTTAGTAATTTAGGGATTGTTTTAAGATTTATTAATTTTATTCTGTGTGGGTGAGTGTTCTGCCTGCATGTATGTTTGAACACTGTATATGTTGCCAGTACTGGTATTGTTCATAAGAAGATGTCAGGATTGCTGGGACTGGAGTTAGCAATGTTTATTGAACCACTGTGTGTGTGTTTGCTGAAAACAAAACCATGAACCATTTTACTGTCCCTATAACTAATAGGTTACTTGGGAAGTTTTAAATAGAAATATTTAGATATTTGCCAGAGTTCATGTGTAAGTGTTGTTATGAAAACCAATTTTAGTAGAAAAAATTGAATCAATACAAATGTTCAAATATTAGAATAAATCGATTGATTTTCATTCATAGTATATTGTATTAAGCAGATATTCAAAAACATTTTAATTTGTCCTTTTCAAAGAGGTTAGCTTTACACTAAATACAAATACTGTGTTTCAAGACTTTAGAAAGCAGTTCTAGTTTGTTTTTGTGTGACAAGAGGTGACTTTTCAAAAGATACTATTGTTGCTTTTTAGTGTATTTATATTTTATTTTTATAGGATATTTTATTTATATTTCAAATCTTATCGCCTTTCCTGGTTTCCCCTAGAGAATCCCCTATCCCATCCTCCTTCCCCCTGCTTCTGTGAGGGTGCTTTGCTTTGTTATTTTAGAAACACTATGTTTATCTGAAAGCCAGTTTGTTCATATATGACTGAATATTTAGTAGTCATTTTAACCACTAAGCAGACACTATTTGAGGAAAATTATTTGAGATGACATGGATTTACTGTAATTTGCTTTATGTCAGGTACTTTTTGTGTCTTACATTGCATAATGTTCTTTACATGTGTTTTCATTAATACATTTTACACTAGTTTATACTAGGCAAGTTAACCCAGAGACTGTATAACAAGAAGATTCTGGACATAAGGAAAATCTCTCCTGGCTCTGTCTACACTCACACATACTGTCCTCTGCTTCTCCTTCCCTCTGTTCACTGCTCTTCAGGTCTAGCGCCATATGTGCTGAGTGGATATCTGATGAATGAGTGAAGTGTTTGCTTCCTCTACTTTAGAATAGTCTCATGATTATATATAATCGCAGACTCTACTTGGCAATTTATTTACTTTCTAAAACCATTTTCAGTGCTTTTTTTTTTTTAAGTAAAATATAACAGGGATAACAATTGAAGTATAAATAAATAAAATATCCAATTAAAAAATATAAAGAAAAAATCTATAATAGAGGTAGATATTTCCTTGTATAGTCTAATATCACAACATGAAACACGAATTCCAGAAATCAAAAATGAACATCCAGTATAAAAGCAAAGTAACGAATCCACATGGACTGAAATGTAAACTCTCTTCACGACTTTTTGTATTTCTGGTATTATTAAAATAATTATTGTCTACCCCTGATGTGTGTATGTTTTGTGTTGTGTGTATGAACTATTTTTTGATTTTGTGATTACATGTCAATAATATAGTCATAGTGTCAGAACATGCATGCAGGCTGCTGAGAGAGAAATGACCTCCATGGTCTACCTAGAATCTTTATAATCTATAACCCTAACATCCCAGGCAAGACATGCCTACTGCAGCGGCTGTGGCACGACTTACAGGGAAGCCAGTGCTATGTGTTATGCTTGGGGTGTTCCAGAAGACAGTATCCATGTCCGAAACTACAAACCCAGTTAAAAACCTAAGACTGCAGGAAGTCTGAGGTCCTAGCAGGGGAACTTAGGATTGTAGGTCAGCTACATTGACACAGCCTTGCAAACTCTAGTATTTAAACTCAGATAGTATTGTCAGTCTTAATCAGAGAGACTTCTCTTTGCAATGAAAGTTGGTGAAGGGAGACACATGGCTGCCCAAGACATTGAGAGTAAATGATGGGTAAGTGATCAGACTAAAGTAGGACATTCATATGCCCTTCTAAGGCTCAAGGAACAACGGATAAGCGGAGCAGGAAGCCTTTCCTCATTTTCTTTAACCTTGTTCACAGAAGTGGCTTTTACAGTGTCAGGGGCTCATAACCAGTCAAAATTACAACAATAAGCAACTGAGAGTTATCAGCCACAAATAGGAGGGCTTTATCAACCCTGCCCCCAAGAACCAGGGAGCGTTATGGAAGATGGGTTGGAAAATGTGTAAGACAGTACAAGCTATAGAATACAAGGAAGGGCTCACACGGCTCCGCTGCTGCTGAGGAACTTTGACCATTGATGGTACTTGGGGGAGGGACAGTGAAATGTAGGGGGCAGATATGTCTTGCTGGTAGGTTGTCCGTGTGTCAGTCTACATAGCACTTATGTTCACACAGGCAGCGGTAACTGGAATCAGTGAGTCATGGGAGGGGATTTGTGGGGAGGGCCTGAGGCTGGTAGAGGACGGTTTGGATGGGAAAACAAGGGTGGATGGTTCACAACGTATTTTCAAAATCTGTGAAATCCTCAGAGAATTTAAAAAGGTCGGTAGACAAGGCGCTCCATATGTTGCACAGCTAAAACATTCCTGGAAACCCAGTGAAGTTTTATTTTTCCAGACTTTGAATGCCAGTGTTTTTTTTCTTGTAAATTGTGATGATCCTGGTGGGAATAAACCTACTAATGCCGGTTATGAAAGCATAACACAGACAGTCACATATAGTATATGACATTTGAGAAGAAAAACCAATGATTCCACTAATTTGTGTAATTTCTGTACTGTGGCTATTATTATTTTAAAGTATATTTCTATTTACATAAAGCTGATGCACATTAGTATCTTTGTTGTGATGGCAACAGCTTCATACATCCCACACTCACTATGTCTCTTTTTAAAATTGTTTCTTTTATTTTTGAGCTTATAGTATAGTTATATAATTCCTCCGTTCTTTTCATCCCTCCAAACGTCCCATCTTCCTCTTTCAAGCTCATGGCCCCTGTAGATCATGTCTTATGCTAGTGTCAACTGTACAGATCAGTTGAAGAGCCTGTTCCAGAGAGGTCTCTACAGAGACTCCATGATGATCACCCAGTAGCGAGATTGCCTACTGAGGGACTTCTGCAAACTGGGCTGGGCTCTGCTGTTAAGTGAAATGACTCTATGAAGCAGAGTCAAACTAAATGTATCTGTAACACACATTTCTGCTAGTGTAATATACTGTTATCAAAAGTTTTGAAAGTTGCCTTTATGTTTTTCCAACCAACATGCTATATCTGTTTTTATAACTTTACCAATCCCAAATAATAGTTTATTTTTTTTTTTAAAGAAAATTGCCACTCTAATAAAGTGGTATGTCTCTAAGGCTAATGACTTTCATGGCTTTGAACATTTATGTTTTTTTTTTTTTTTCAGTGAGTGATGCTTCACCATTTTCAGCTGGACGATTTATATTTTAATTTTCTTCTTAAGTTTACTTCATTATTATATTGGGTTTCAGTCTGTCACTATTCACATACATTTTTATGCTATAGACTTTACTCTTATATTCCTGCATACTTACCTAAGTACAAATCATAGCAATCTGTTTCTCAGTGTTAATCTCTGTCACACCTTTTTTCTACCCCAGATTAAAATTTGAAGTTATCATAACTGGGTAGCACAGGAACTTAGTTTTTATATATTTATTTTTTATTTATATGTCCCTCTTCACCTTAGCTTCTTACCTCCTTTATGAAGTGAACAAAAACCTATTAAGATAATTGGGATTTGCTTGGTCAGTGGTGGTCCAGAGCCCATTTGTGTGCATATTTGTTTCTTTCTCCCATTTGTTTTTATTCCAAGCACCGGTTTATTAGTAATAGAAATGACCTTTCATAAAATACGACAATTTTTTTAATAGGTTTCTTCCAAAAAAGGAAATTATTGTTACTGTTGATCGTTTATATTCCCTGGTTAAGAAGATTGGGGGGATTTTTAGTAATTTTTTTTTTTTTTTGAGTATTTCTTCCACAACATTAAGATTGTTACACTTTTCGGTAATTTTTCCCCCAGATTATAGGCCACAATTTCAATGCTATGGATTGAGCCTGTGGTATTTATGTATTATGCAATCACTCTGCCACTGAGCAATGTCTTCCAGCCCCATGTATACCTTTTAAAGTTTTTGCTCTTGAGAAGAACGTTCTTTCTTTTTATTAGATATTTTAGTGACACATGTTGATTGCCAATTCTGCTCATCTGTGGCCTTTGTATGACTTTGATTCAGAAGTAGAGGGACAGAGAATGTTCCCACCATTGAAACTGCTTGTCTTTCTTAGGTCCCAGGTCTAATTTTTAGATGATGGTGCACATCAGTTCCTGTAGAGCACATTGTTCTCTAGGTCCTTCTCTGCTGGCAAACGTAGCAGCAAATGAGAAAGTTGCTGCTGTGGAACTCCCAGTCTGGTGTCTAAGTCAGTGTCTGTTCTTGTAAAACACTGATTCCTGTGTCTTTTCTGTTCTGTGCCTTTTTTGGTTTTGTTCTTTTATTTGATTTTTTTCTCCTTAAAATATTGACTTAAGCATCTTGTCATGGGTCCTAGAGAAACAAAATAAGACAAGCGAAGACAAAACAAGCCCTTTATTAAACTGTCACACTTGCAAACTTGAAAATTTGTTGTCATTAATTAAGGGCTTGAGGAGGAAAAAGATATTCCAGTGAAACTCTGTTGGGTCTTATAATGGCGTCCTGTCTGGTGGTCGAAATGGAGAGGCTACCTGTGCCTTCTTCTGCTTCTGCTGTGTGGTGCTCTCAGATGTCACATACACGATTACAGGTGGATCCCATTGTTAGTTATTTTAATGGAAACTGGATTGAAGTGTGATAAGTGTCACAGGAGAGTTATGGTTAAAAAACATAAAACAAGGGTGTCATAGGTCATCTGTTTAAGACAATGGGAAAATATAAATATGGTGTAGTTTGTGTTAAAGTAAACACATGTTCTTTCAACATGATCGGTAAATTGAGTCATTTTCAACTAGGCCATCAATAGTTTTCAAGAAACACGATAAAAGCGAAAGCTTCAGTATAGAAGCTTTCATTGCAGTGGATCAAGAAATATAAATATAGCATAATATACTGTCATGGAAATATGCAATTTAAACTGAGTTAACTGTTGAGGAAGGGCAAAAGTATATTTTCATAGTGCTTTTCCATGACTACATTTTAAGGATCCTGAAATTTTGAACTACTGAATTTGTACTAGGTTTCTAATTACTTTAACATATATATGGTGAGTAAATACCATGCTTTATATATATTATACTGAAATTCGGGAATACAGTGATAATGAAGTACAGTATATGGATTTTCTCATTTTAAATTATAAAGGTACTATCTGTCTGTCTGTCTCTCCACCAATCTATCTAGGTATGTAGGATCTGTTTTTCAATCATCTATCTTGGTTGGATTGGATATGCACATGTATGAATATGAATTCATGTATGTGTCATCTGTGTATTCATACTATGTAATTCTTCAAATATATGACTGTTTATTTTTAAAATTATACATTTTAGTTTTATACTGGTAAGAAATATATAGTTCAATGACTTTTGTGGCCCAATAATTTTACTCCAATTTAATTCTGCTTATTTCTAACTATTTTGGGAGGTGCCCAGTGTTATCAACCAAAGATTGAACAGTTACTGGTTCATATCTGAAGAAAATTGGGGATTTGTTATTTTGTATGAAATTTATATCTACCAATATATTTCATTTATGGAGACAGAAAGATGTCTTATTTGCCAGGAATTTCTGCCAGCAAGGGAAATCGTGACTGCTGAGCTGAAAGTGCAGATCAGTGGGTTAGTCAGGGCGCCATTGAAGTCCTTAGGTGAGGGGAAGGCTGTATTATAACGTTTTCAAAATCAACCCAGGGCATAAAAGAAAAGAATTTTATCAGTATTGTTATGTTTTCCAAGTTTATAAAGAACAGACAAGTTAAATATATGTATATATGTATATATGGCATCTCACTTTTTAAATGATTTTACTTTGCATCTTTTGTTCTTTGATCTCCTTATGAACAGAGATACATGAAGTAGCAATGAAGGGTGCTAGATGTCTTGGCACTCATTAACTATTGCAATTAGCACTATTTAGATTGATATTTTTCCAAGATGAAAGCATGGCTTGGACAAGAAAAACAGAAAAAATGATGACATTTATAAAAGTGGAATGACATTGACCAGGAAAAAACAAAAAAGAAACAGAGCTCACCTCAGAACACTTGAATGTTTGAAATATTGATTACATGATAAGATCACTTCTGTGTAACTGTAAGTCTCTTAAGAGTTATTAATGGTTTGGTGGTATTAAAGTAAAATGAAAAGACACCAGGGCAGCCTGCCTTAATAGCTTGCTGGCTTGAACTCTGATACATAATGTTCTTGTAATAGTTTATGGGTGACTGCAGTAAATTGGTAGTGAATGTTTTCCAATTTTTTGGCTCTTCCTATCAGATCTGTTCTCAGAGAACATTTTGTTCTCAGGATATTATGAAAGCAATTGATCTACTTTAGAAGTTGCTTGACAATTTTAATATTGCAATAACTTTTCTCTAGCTCACATTGTGTGACGTTTTTTTCTTTTTTGGTCTTTTTAACTTGTATCAAATTATAGTTAGGTCATATTTGAGTAGTTAGATAATATAAATCACCAAGTCTGATTAAATATTTTTAGTACTGCTACAAAAGAAACACCTAATTCTTCAATGATTTTCATTGCCCTTATCTATTTAGACAAAAGTTCACATCTACTCTTCTTGATAGAATGATTTTGGAAGAATTAATTTTGAACCTAAATAGCTTTTTGCTAATTTTTATCAATCATATTGAAGGATTATATTTTATGTAAAAAAGAATATTTGCACTACTTTCATTTTTGTTGCTGTGATAAAATACTGTGACAGAAAGAAACTTAGGGATGCAGGATTTATTTTAACTCACAGGTTATCATAGCAAGGATGTCAAGGCAACAGGAACTGAAAACATCACACCAACAAGCAAGAACAGGGAGAAGCAAATGCTTGTAAGCTTGGTGCTCAGTTAGACAGCCCACAGCCTCAGACCACACAGCCTCAGAGCAGGGCATGGTGCTGCTCACTTTGAGAAGGGTCTTCATATGTCAATTAAAACAATCAACCCAGCCTTGATGTCCCCATAGGACAACCTGATATAGACAGTCTCTCACTGACACTATTAGCAGATAATTCTGGGTTCTGTCAAGTTGACAAACTAATCAGAACTGGTCCCAAGTAAAATTAACAACATTCTAAACAAAATTTGCATGAGAATTGTCTGGGATTCATTGATTAAGTTATCTAATATGGAGCTTTCTGGGAGCATCATACCATCTCTGTTTTGGTTCTTCAAGCAGTATATGTTTATGTTATATATATAGTAAAAACAAGAAATTGTAGAATGAACAGAAATTGATAGTCTTTGCTAACATTAGTGTTATGAAGAATAAGGTCTTTGAGTATCTTATTATTTCTTCTTCTTCTTCTTCTTCTTCTTCTTCTTCTTCTTCTTCTTCTTCTTCTTCT
>JADRCH010007030.1:60333-74096 GCA_019843965.1 Rhynchomys soricoides
CTTCTTCTTCTTCTTCTTCTTCTTCTTCTTCTTCTTCTTCTTCTTCTCCTCCTCCTCCTCCTCCTCCTCCTCCTCCTCCTCCTCCTCTCCCTCCTCCCTCCTCCCTCCTCCCCCTTCCTCCTCTCTTCTTTCTTCTTCTGTGTTCCTGGGAGCATTTGTTTCATAGAAATGTTATATTACAATATTAGTGGAAAAAGGGCAAAAGGCAATTTGGAAGACCGTGAGATAAAAATATGGATACATACTAACCACCCAACTAGATGGCAGATTCAGTCTTTGGGCAAAAGGATCTTACCTTGACAAATACTTTCTTTTAGTCCTATTTCAAAACATTTGTCTTCTGAGGCTTGATCAAGCAAATGAAATTTAGAGACTTCATTTGGGCTGTACTCATGCTCTTATGTGTAAATCTGCATTTTATTCAGCATCTTTTGGATTTTTAGAGCCTGGCTCTGCTTCTCTTTATAACAAGCCCATTGAAATTAATATTAACATGTGAAATTATTTATTGTTTTCATGTGTCTCTTAATTGTTCCTTTTTATATTTAATTTTCAAGGTTTCCTAGAGTTACTTGTTAATAACTCATTTTAAGTGTAACAGTTTTCATTCTGGAATGTATTCTTATGTGTTTCCAATGATTCTGTGGTTTGATACATACATTCCTGGGAAGTGAGGCTGGTTCTTATACCTTTTAAAAATAAAGGGCCAGCAACCAGCATGATGGCTCAATGAGTAAAGGTACTTACTGCATAAGCCTGGCACACAGGAGTGTTTGATACCCAGATATGTATAGCAGTATTGTTAATTATATTAATATATGGTTGAATGTATTTATTAAAATTTATAATTTTGCCTTTAAATGCTCTTTTAAATACTTTTGGGATAGTAGAGTACAATAAAAATACCTGGTTTTATAAAAGGAAAGATCTGATAATGTATATATTTTTAAATATTATGTATTCAAAATGTTAGTACATAATATGCTATATTAGCATTCTAAATTATATTGTCTATATTCCAATTTGTTACATTAGAATCTCTAGAAACACAGTATTTAGAAGTTAAACTCATACTTTTAGTGTTATAAGCTTTTATAACAACCATTCAATAACCGTACATTTGAGGTTAGATAGCAATTATCAGATGAATACTATACATTCACCCTCTCTGTAAGATTGTATTTTTGATATGTTCATTTTTTAAAATATTTTTGACAGATGGATGATTGTAAAACTTTATGAGCTATAATGCCATGTTTCATGACATCTCAGTGATCAATTCAGGATACTTTGTAATATAATATCTTAAGTTTATCATTTCATTATAGTGAACACATTCAAATTTATTTCTTCTAACTATCTTGAGATATGTATAGCATTATTGTTAATTATATTAACACTGCTGTGCCATAGAATACCAAGCTTTTCTATCACCATAATATCAATAAATTATCTCATGCAACAGCTAATCAGTAGACAAATTGATAAAGAAAATGTACTGTAAGTACAAAATGGAATAGTATTCAGATTAAAAAGCATGGAATGCTATAATTTCTATAGAGAGACCTAGCAAATATGAACTAAACAAGTCAGGCACAGGAAGGAAAACAACACCTTCAGAAATGACCACATTCAGAGGTGGGATATGTGCTGGTTGATCGTGGAAGTAAAGAGCAGGATAGTTATCAGGGACTGGAAGATACATACAGAAGAGATGGGAGATCACTCAGCAAGTCTGTTTTATTAAAGTTTAATAAAATAGCCGAGGTCATTAAATGGACTCAGAATTATACGTCAGGTAGATTAAACATGTACTAGTAACGGCCAGTTAATTTAGAGTTGACGATGATTTGCACAATTTTTTTAATTTCACAGTTGTGTCAGTTATCTCTAGTTGTTGTTTACTGTTCTTTGTGTATTTATTGTTTGAAGCATAGCTCTTAACAACAACAACAACAACAACAAAACCAACAAACAACAGCAGCAACAAAACCCCCTAAGGCCCCATTTCTTTCCTGTATAGAATATATTACAGACATATTTAGGAACTAATAGGGATATTTGGGCCCATGGTAGATGGGAGAGAACTGACAGTCAGATTGGAATCTCCGTTCCCAATAAGAAAGACCAAAGCTCCCTCAGCTGTCCACTTCCTGCTCCAGTACAGTTCCCATGTTTCAAGTCAAGAACATAAATAGAAATTGTCTACTTGGGAACTTATTGGGAAGGAATATAAATATATGAGCAATATTTCTGAGAGAATAGAGCTCTTTTTGAGGAAAAAAAACCATTAAGGCTATTAAAGATTTAAGGAATGAGAAGATAAATGGTCATTAATATTTCATGGAAATTAATATAGATGATATTATCGAGAGTTTATATATGTGTACTCAATGGGCAGAGTTTCATCCTTTACCTCTTTCCTTCCTTGCCTCTCACCTCTTTTTTTCGTATTTTTTTTTACTTTTTATTATTATATTATTTATTTACATTTTAAATGTCCCCATTCTTGTCCACCTCCACAAGCTCCCCACCCCATACCTCCTCCCCTTTGTCTCTAAGAGTGTGCTCCCCTACCCACCCACACAACCACACACCCACTCACCCACTCACCCACTCCTACCTCACCCCTCTAGCATTCTCCTTCTCTGGGGCATCAAGACTCCATAGGACCGAGAGCCTCCCCTCCTTCTGAGGCCAATCAAGGCAGCCCTCTACTACATACATAGCAGGGAGCCATGGACCAGTCCATTTAGGCTCTTTGGTTGGTGGCTCAGTCCCTGGGAGCTCTGAGTGGTCCAGGTTAGTTGATACTGTTGTTCTTCCTATGGGGTTGTCCCTCCAGCTCCTTCAGTTCTTCCCCTAACTCTTTCATAGACTTCCCTGGGCTCAGTCCATTGGTTGGCTGTAAGTATCTGCATTTGTCTGTCAGGTGCTGACAGAGCCTCTCAGGGAACAGCCATGCCAGGATCCTGTCTGCAAGCACATCTTGGTATCAGCAATAGTGTCAGGGTTTGGTGTCTGTGCCTGGCATGGGTCCCAAGGTGGGGCAGTCTCTGGATGGCCTTTCCTTCATTCTCCATTTACTGTCCCTGCATTTCCTTTAGACAGGCAATTCTGAGTTAAAAATTTTGAGATGGGTGGGTGGCCCCATCGACTGGGTCCTTGCTTATCTACTGGAGGTGGTCCCTTAAGGTTCTCTCTTCCAGCTGTTGGGCATTTCTGCTAAATGTTTGTTCCCATTGGGTCCTGGGAACAAAATCCTTTCCTTGATCTTCAGTCACCAATACCCAGTTACCTGCCTCTGCAGTGTTTGGACTAATCTAAATAGTATTGGTATTGGTCTTGTTCTATATGTTTGTAGGAAACCAGTAGAGAATCACCCAGGACTAGGCTTTTCTTATTATGGACTCGATGTTCCTTCTGTCTGTTGTCCGTTGTTCAGATTCTGTTTCTCCCTGCCATGGTCTTGGTCTCATTTATCTTCCGATCTCCACTGTCTCTTTTCTTTACTTCTGTCACATGTGCTCTGTATTTGCTTTCCTAGTTTCTTGACATCTAGTGATAGGCCTAGGCCATTGTAAAAAGGATGACTGTCACTGACATGTTTTCTTTAAATGTTAATTTACTGCAGGTAGATGATTCTGAAAGGAAATTGGGAGCAGATCTAACAGTAACCACATATCCTGGGATTTAGAGTGATCTGGTAAAGAAGTGGCCTACACAAAGCTTGGAAAACACAACGTTGTCATTTTTTTCTGAAATATCTCAAGAATATATAGACAGAATTAAAATAATAAATATCAAATACATATCACTGACATTTTAAAAATGGTAGCATTTGATATACTTTCTTGAGATATTTTTATATAACTTCTTGTGTAAATAATCCCGTTCTTTATATTTCTATCATTTTACCCCAGAAAACAACCACTTTCTCAAGATTACTGTGTGTCTTCAGTCCACATTTTTATTATCTTTGTTTTGCTTATGCCTGTAGATACATACATGTCCATAAACACTTCATGCAGTTTTATATGCTTGAATTTTATATAAACCATATCTCCCTAAAACTTTAAGTTTCTACTATATCCTTGGCAGCTCCAGGGGTAAGTACATCAGGAAGTACACAGGGTATCTTGGCTTCTTTAAAGTTTTAAGCAAAAACATAGTAATGCCAAACATCTTCAGATAGCAGGGTAACCACTGATTTGAAGTAGGGCATAGTTTTTTAAGTTGGCATTACTATATTACACTTGATGGTGTCATGGTTTCCATAGCTAAGCTTGGCACTGGTGTCACAGAAAGCAGGCATTATGTGAAGGTAAACCAGATGGGAAGGGAGGATGGTAATATCAGATCTGCTTTTAAGATATAGGAAATTGTCCAGTGCTCAGTAGACACTCATGCCCCTGTAATCTCTTTCTTAAGGAAGGTTCTACAAAGTGAAAGTGGTAGGATTTATTAGACAGGGTCGCACTGGGTAACCTTGGCTGATCTGGGAATGGCTATGGAGCCCATGAATATGCACCACCTCTGTCTCCCCACCCTAGGTACTTACCCAGCTGAAAATAATGTTTTAGATGTGTCTATATAGTCATACTGTGCAGACAAGTATTGAGTTGCATAGAATCACCTACTTGATAAATGATGTGGAAAGTTCTTGCTAAGAGAAAGACAACAGGTGGGCTCAGCGACCATACTTTGACCTTCTTTGGTAGTGTAGCCGTTCATACTCATCAGTTAGTACATATAGACCTCATCACTTAGCTGCTAGAGTGTCTACTGTGTTGCGGAACTACAGTTTTCTAGTTCCGTGGATGGACATGAAATGTGGTTTTCATTTCCTCTCCTGTGCTGTCTTGCATTGCCTTTCTTCCCACCCCTCCCTACCCTTCCCCCCCGCCCACTGTCCCTTCCATCCTGCCTTTCCTACGGCATCCCTACTTTCTTTCCTGCCTCTTCATTTCATTTCTTTGTGTTTAGTGTTTTTAACAGTCAGTATTTTAATAAATGTTCTCATAACTATTCCTTTGTGTACATGTAGGAAAGCCACTATGTTTGAATTGATGAGTTTAAACTTTAAAACTGAATGGAAAATAGATCTCCAACTGTGCCGACGCTTTCCGTGTTTCATCTGTGTTTCTGAAGCTATTGATACTAGCAGAACTTTAAATTTGGGGTGACAGAAATGGGGATTAAAGTATATCTGTTTTGTGCTTCAGTTTTATTTCTTTAAGGAATAGCATCTATTCAAGCTTGTTTGACTAATCAACTTTAATTTCCATGAATATTTTAATCATTTACAACAATTTTAAAAATTATAATGCATGTCCTTTATTTTAAGTTGTTATGTAATCTAAACATAACGTTTTTGCTTGTTACCTATGTTGCTATCATTTTTTCCTTATATTGAGAAACAGATGATTCTACTTAATTTTTGAAGGTAGTATGGAGCTAATTTTGCTTTTAATATTTAATCTGTTTTTGGTATCTAGAGAAAGCAGGTGTAGAACTGACTATGTATTCTAAGTTTGATTTGAATCAACTCTGGCCCTTCTGGCTTATCTTCACAATTACCAGGACTGTATGCATATACCCACATATGTTCTGTGCAAGGCTCTTTATATAGTGATGATTGTTTCTTGGGTCCTTGCAAGGTGCTTATCCATTTCCCTCCACTGTTTAATGCAGCATTTTCTCTGTTTACTGAGCACTCCTGATTGTTCTCATTCTTGGTGTTATCCTTGGTGTTAGGGATTGGATGTTAGACATCTGTTCTAGGTAGACAAGTGCTGTTTTGTAAGATTCTCTGACATGTCACTGGCTCTTAGATTCACATGACTTCTACCCACAGCTGTAAGGTGACCTGTAGCTTTCTGCAGTATCTCCAGGCTGTTCTGTACCCTTTTCTAAATTAAGTGGAAAATGCTAACCTGGGGGTACTTGTTCTTTCTCACCTTCTGTGGCTTCAGGCTTTGTGCCTTTGTATGTCATGCCAGTTATCTGGGGTTTTGTGGGCATGGGATCTTCAGGGGCATCAAGCCTTCTGTCTCACTCTGGTATTCCTGCCACAGACCCCTTTTAAAAATCTTTTATACCAACTTATTTCACTTTTATCAGCAAAATTATACTGAATATCTCTGTGTTTGAAAGAAATGTGAGACATACTTGTAGATACGAACCAACCTGTCATTTTTTTTTAGTAACATTGAGACCTCTATGCCAGCTTTAGAATTGCTTGTAGTTACTGCCTGTCATTATTGCCCTATAGAAGATGTATATGGTTTATGTATTTAGCACTTCTTTTGGATCCCATTTCCCTCATTTTCTTTTTAGTGGATAACACACTTGTTTGTTTTGTTGTGCCAGTAATCATATACAGTTTTTAGAAGAATAATATCATTCAAGTTAATAGATAATATAATGCATTTTGTATTTAGGAAATTTGGAGAGAGAGGGGAGGGGGAGGGAAAAGAGAGAGGGAGGGAAGGGAGGGGCAGTTTAAGAGAAGAGAGATAAAAGACTGTAGAGACCTGGGTGATTAGACAGATTGTACCAAGGGAACTCAGCTCTTGAGCAAAGTTAGTTTTAATCTTTTCAGTGCAGCAGATGAGCTGTACCTGAGGCAGATAAATCATTCCAGCCCCATTCTGCTCTCCCCTCCAGCTCACTGCACAGGGCATTTTTGGTTTTTTACATGTAAATGGGTGTGAAGTTGAGAGGTTTGCACTTAGCCTTAATTTTGGCACTTTATGACTTGGACTCTACTCATGGCCTTTCTGAGTGCAGAGTAAATGACTGTCAGTTCGATTGTGTGTGAAAGCTCCTGTTCTATCATGGGATATTATCAGGAACCCAGGATCAGCAAGGCTGTGTTCTTTTGGAAATGCTTTTCTTCACCGTGATGAATGCCCATAGCAAGAGCATAGCTAATAACACTATTCAAGTCCCACAGAAAGATGTGAACACTTCACCCTCTTTTGCAGATATCACAGTTTTGATTCTCCTTCATTTTAGGGAAAATAGTCTCTCTAATTATTTCTTTAATGAATCAGTTAGTGTATGGAGCTTTTGAAATGTTATTTTCCAGATAGATTCAACAATCTTACCATCTATTGTGTAATTTAGAGGTAAGCTTTTTGCATTCATCATACCTGGGAAGGTCAAACATTTTATGACCTCAAAAAGCTTGATCCTGGATTTGAGCAGACAATTACCTAAATGTTCCCATTATTTAGAATGGATATTTCGAACATCTCAAGGTTTACCTTTGCTAGCATCCTCAAGTGTTTTCTTTTTCTGAATACAGAATTCAACTGAAGCAAACATTTATATTATCTAAAATTTTTTATGTTTTTCTCATTTTATTTTAAAAGATGCGTGGTATGACATTCTGATGTTACTTTAATGATAAACTTTACATTTAGATGTTATAGCTTTGGCATTTCTGCAAGACCCCAGTTGAAGCTAAAAACCATATTTTGACACTGTAGTTGAGAGATTTATGTAGCTAGCACAGATAAAATCACATTGGATGACAGAATGTAGAGTGCAATTTATTGGTTATTCTGAAAGCTTGGGTTGCAATCTCCATGAAGCTGATTGGCAGTGGCATTTACTACAGATGCTGTAGGTAGAACAGAGAGTAGAAAATGGTGGTACCAATTAATAAATTGATTGCTGGATTAGGTGGCATATACAAACATACCCTTAGGGATCTAGGTACCCCATTACATCCTCTCCCTCTCCCCTCTCTCTCTCACATTTCTTATAAAGCAGTGTATATAAGACATAAATAGAGTTTATACAATTGGTCTTTCTTGAATCCCATCTTATTAAAGTCTGATTCTAAATTCTCCTGTCTTTATTCTGGATTACTCACTGATAGGTTCATTCAAGGTCTGAGGATCTTCCCATGTCTTGTTTCTTATAAACAGAATTGTATTAGGTTACAGCCATACTCATTTGTCTATGGTTTTACTGCCAGTCCATTATGGTGGTTGAGAAGCTGAGAAGAAAACTATATGACCCGAAAGCCTACAATTGTTATTTGGCCTCTCACAGAAGAAGGTTGCTATTGTATGGTTCAGGAGACTCAAGTCCCAGGTTGCCTAAATATATGAATCATAAAAGTCTGGGGGAAAGTATTATATCTGTGTGTTATACACAGGAAAGACTGAGTTTGTGTGGCACAACACCCCAAGTCTTCCATGTTTCATAGGAATTGATTTATCATTTTTAGTAAAGATGTGAAGTGATTGTCACTGCTATTGCTTTTTCAATTTCATTCAACAATTCTCCTTGGCATCATAAAAGGATGTGGTAACTTATTAGTAGTGTAGTGAGAGAACATGGAAGGAATGATGACTGAGAGAAATAATGCTTGTTCTTTTGATATGTCATGTCATTTTGGGTCTGAGTCTATAGCATTCTATTTTTTCCCTCAAATTAATCTTGGACTTTTCTCTCATATTAGGGGCAGTACATTCATCAGCCTAAGATTAACTAAAAAATTACTTGGTGCATTTTAGGTGCTTAATAAGTTTTTATGACTTGAATATTAATGTCCTAATTACTTTTATGTATTCATTTATTCATTATTCAGGTATTTGAGTGCTTACTATGTGCCAGGCATGACATCCAGGGGCAAGTGAATAGGCAATGAACAAGACAGATGGCATCTCTAATAAGTGAGCTAGACAGTGAATCAGTTTATGATTTTTAAAAATGGTAGTAATAATCTAGAAAGTAGAGAGGAACCGCACAAGTGAATTGGGTAACAAAAGTCGCATAGCAGGGTAAAGTTATTTGGTGTTGTCAGTTGATAATTGAGTAATGAGAAGGGGAACTATTAGAGAGTGATCAAGAAGGGTCTTTTAGAAGAGCAAGTTCAAAGCCACAGAAATGGGTAATGATTACAACATGCAGGAATTATAGGAAAAGGTTTTTTGTTGTTGTTTTGTGTGTGTGTGTGTGTGTGTGTGTAAATTTAGGAATGTTGGGTTGTGTGAGAATGTTAGTGGTAACAAGGTATGAGATTAATTTATGTATGTTTTCCTAGATTTTCATATAATTGATCAATAGTCTACAAATAGAAGTGTTGGTGTATCTAAACAAAAATGGGTGACTAAATTAATTATATGTAAATGACTTATGAGTGAAAGAGAAGTCCACATAGTACAGGTAAAAATAAGGGAAGAGTAAAGAAAGAAAAGTGTTGAAATAGACCTTCAGGGATTCAGTATTAGTAATTGTTCTTTGGTTCCAAGACCATACATCGTTGTAAAGCCACTGCCTGCATCTTGCATCCTATTGAAGCAGACTTTTACTCAGAAAATAGTGAACACAAAAATGTAAAGAAAATGGGTATTCAAGTAAAGTTGGGGAGGTGATAGTGAGAATACAGATTAAAAGAAGTCACTACTGACATTGTCCCGACTGCTTTTGCTTCTTTTCTTTGTAACTTGGCACATGTTCTATGAGAAGAGGAAAATGTCATCATATTGGCTTGTGGGCAGAACGGTGGGATGTTTTCTTAATTGGTGATAGATGTAGGAAGACCCAGCCCATTGTACCTGTCACCCCTGTGCCCGTGGTCCTGGGTATAGAGAAAATTAGTTAGCAAGCCCTGGGCTACATGTTCACCATCAGCATTCCTACTTGTTCTCTGATTGAGTGCCTGCCTCAGGTTCCTACCTTGAGTTCCTATTTTGTTGTTGTTGTTATTGTTGTTGTTTTGTTTTATTGGATATTTTCTTTATTTACATTTCAAATGTTATCCCCTTTCCAGGCCTCCCCCAGAAACCCCCATTACCCCTCCCCTGCCTCTTTGAGGGTGCTCCCCCACCCACCCAATCCCACCTACTCCCACCTTCCTGGGGCATGGAACCCCCACAGGACCAAGGTCCGCTCCTCCCACAGATGTCCAATTTTGATTTCCCTCAGTAGGGAATCTGACCTGAGTATGAGCTGAAATAAACCTTTGCCTCCCCCCAAATAGTTTTTTGCTCATGATGTTTTATCATAGCAGTTGAAACCCCAGCTAAGACAGTATTTAACAAGAAAGTTAGGACTGTCAGTGGGCCAGACTCCGGTGGCTAAAAATCATTCCCAAACCCATAGTCTCAACTAATGTCATCCTCATAGAGGCAAAACACACACACACACAGGCACGCACGCACGCACACGCACACTGTAAGAAGATAGGATGGAATGTGGAAAGTGGTGGGTTTAGACCAACACAGTTAGAAGAGAAAGGACAAGGCTCTACATTAGTAGAAAGAAAAAGGCAAATGCTAAGAGCAAAACTAGATCTGGTTAAGAGTCACTGTCGTACCACTCAGGGAAAGAGACTGTAAAGAGAAGGACTAGTAGAAATGGTGGAAGACTGAAAACTGAGGGGCACGCAAAGGGAATTAATTTTGAACTAGAAATATTCAGAGGGCTTTTTTACACATAAAAAGTATAGGAAATTATTAAACCTTAAAACATATAAGTGAAAATTTAATTAGTTTAAATCAACACATTACCTACAGTTTTATCTCAGTCCCGTTTTGGATTAAAAATACAAAACTCTTATTCTTTAACTATTCCCTTGATGCCTCTATGTCGGATATAGAAGACCCCCACTTCCTTTATCAAGGTTCTTCATTATGTTATCTTATGTCTGTTCATCCACTTGCTTTCTGTAGATCCTTCTCTCTTATGTGTCTTATCTGGTAGGGTTTTGCATGCTCTGTCCCATTTGCCCCTTGTATATTTGTGGCTTGCTAGTATCTGCTTGTTTGCATTTATGTATAGTGAGAAATGAAATGAAAGTTAAGTGGAATGAATTTTATCGTGACTCCTCTAAACCATAAGGATGTGATTTATTTATTGTTGGTATCGGCCTCTGCTCTTCAGGGATCTACTCAATATATAAAGGCTAATTCACTTACAGCAAATCCTCTGTTAAAGATTGGTCATTCGCTGGTAGCAGCCTGTCAGGGAGCAGGATATGCCAAGGAAGTACTCATATTTGGATTCTTTGACCCCTGATACAACTTGTCTGCTTTCACTAACCATGGTTTAACTTTAATATTTTCTTTTATTGATATGATTTAAGGCTACAAAAATGGAAAAATCTTATACTCTGTACATTTCTTCAAACAAACTAATAATAGAAGATAATTTTTATCATAAGATTGTGCATTCATTTTATTCCTTGACCAGGTGTTCGGATGTACACCATTTGATAATGTGTCGCTTCAGAACAATTTCCAGAAAGGATTTTATGTGATCAGCTTTACTGTGCCCGCAGTTATTGAGATGGGACCTTAGTTTACCATCTGGGGCACTATGACAGATTTATAATGGTAGACAACTGTCACTGGTCGAATGTGGTACCAGCCTGGTAACAATTTACAGTTCTCCCCAATGAATTTACCTGGGAAACTGCTATGAGTGAGTCTTCAGTTGTGGTACAGAGGCAAATTTGTGTTAAATAGAAAAGCAAGTCTGCAGAGAACGTCAGCTCATAAAAATTGGAAACTTTTCATGTGGTGTAAAATATGGCCCATAAGCATGTACTTCACAGTCAGACTGGGTGAGAGCCCTGGTAGAGGAATATCTTTTAGCAGAGTGCTTAACCTCTTAGCTCTGTTTACTCAAGTCAAGTGGGAGCAATGATACTATCTCCCTCTAGAGTTTGTGTGAGTCTCAAAGAAGTAAAAGTGAATACTTGCACAGAAAGAATGGACTGCTAATATATTTTCTGTCATCATTTAATTTTTAGATTTAAAAATTACAACTAAGTAGCCTTTTCTCTGATCCTGGTCCCTCTGAGAGTTATGAAATTAAAAGATAAACATTCTTGATCTAAAATATGTAGTGATTTGAAAGTCCCAATTTGTTTTAAATCTCAAAGAATTTGTGGTACAGTTGACCTAAAAGGAGAATATTTAGCCTTTACCCAAGACTAAATGAAGCACAATCGTTTTTACACAGCGTGAAGAAGACAGAACAGTATTAGGAGGATGGCTTCAAACGGTAATTTTGAGCATCCTTTCCTGTCATGGGGTCATGTTCAGTCCGCCTGGTCTCGGTGTCGTATTTAGAGTTCTGTGTTGAGAGGCAGGACGCTTTCATGTAGGGACCAGGGCACAGTTTTACGATTACATGCACTTTTGTCTTAAAAATGTTTTTGACTTTTTTATTTTCTCTCATAACTCCCCACCTCGAATGATTAAGTAAGATATGCTGTGAAGGCAATGTAAATCCTTGGAGCAAAATGTAAACATACAAGCCCCAATTCCCAAAACAGAGATGGCAACACAATGTCTTGGACTTCAGTAGAATGGATCAAAATAAAACTTTTTTTTTTTTTTTTAATTCCAGAATAACTAGACAACTTAACCATTTCCCTAGAAAATCAGTGTTCCCTGTGCCCAGAAGCAGCCATTCTTTAGTCTGTTAACTGATCTAGCATAGCCAGGGAAAGTAGTGATTTTATCTGATTTTGTCTACTCATTGTTATTTTTTATTTATTATAATTTCAAATTATTTTTAACATCCTTCCATTTTATAACTGTGTCTTTCTTACAGAGTGTTAGAGATGATTGCTTTATAAATGATTGTTTCCAAACCCTTATCAATCAGTTTGATGTAACTTTAGCACTAAATACTAGTACACATTCTGCTCAACTCTCATGAAATAAATTATATGAGGGACTAGGGATAGTTACAGGAGAAGGAATTTCAGGAATGTTTGGAATCTGAAAACCGCATTCTACTCTTACGTACTTGTGAAAGTATGAAAGCATCTTTGATATATTTAAGTTCATATTATTAAAATGACTTAAATATATTTTAAAATAATTATTCTTTGGGTTCTTAGAAAGGGCGCATATTCTAAATTCATAAATTTTCTTTGAAGACAATTAAATAAATAATTCAGAAATGTATTCTGTTTACCTGTTAATAATTAAGCAGGTTAGTCTGTGTACTCTTTATAGTCATTGAGTTTTAATTTATTTATTTGTTGGTATGTTGGTTTTTAAGAATTTATTTAAGGACTTCTGCTATTGGAGAATAAAAACAAACAGAGTAATGCTGCTCAGTACAGCAAAGGGAACTTTGAAAGGACAAGGAAGAAAAAATGAAAGTCAATTGGATTTGAGGCTTTAAAAGCACTGCTATATAAATAATCCCTTTGAACTTTGTCCTTCTATGTAGAAAATGTATGGTGCTTGATAGTAAGTTTAATTGACTCAAAGCAGTGGCTTTGGTATTGTCCTAGAAGTCTCTCCCAGTGGATTTGTTATGATTTCTAATGCCCTTGCTACAGGGCTCAGCTTGGCCACTACTGTGAAAAATTCTTCAAGTCAACCATATGGTTTATTCCATTTCTGTGGTGTTGTACATTAATATTCAAAACCAAAATGATTGCCTCTATCTGAGGGACCACCATTATGGAAAACTAGAACTTCATTTGACTTAACATTTTTTTCAGTGTCCTAAAAATTTTAAACTTTTATACTTCAATATAAACTATATTAATAATTATAATCATGTTCAGCTTTTTCCTTTTCATCTTTGTCCATATCCTCGCCTGTAAATGTCGCTTTTATTTCCTCAGATGAAGGGATAAGATGAGAGCCATACCCAAGCTTTACAAATACATGGCTTGGGCTGAGCCAGGAGAGTTTCTATCTAACTGTCCCTATCCCTAGGCTTGCTGAGCCAGGAGAGTTTCTGTCTAACTATCCCTAGGCCTAGGCCTG
>JADRCH010007033.1:0-10242 GCA_019843965.1 Rhynchomys soricoides
TGGTGAGCCGGTCTTAGTAGTTCCCTTAGCTGTGCCTGTCACTGACTGAGCTAACTCAGAATGCCACTGATGTGTCTCAGAGAGAAGCATGGATACCCTTTTGGAACTAACTATCCATCTGAGACTGGCAAGCAAAATAAGCCTTCTGTGAATCAGTCTTGGCTCCATCTTATTCTTGGTTACTTATTATACCAGATAACTGAGTCCCTGTGTGGCTGTATCCACGGCCAGAAGTACCCCCACGTGTACAGTGCTCAATCCCCACCTCACAGATGCACAGAGTGTGTTTTACATCCCAGATCCACCTGCCTCTCCCTCCCTAGCACTGGGATCAAAGGCGTGCAGAGCACCGCTTGGCCCTTTCTCCCAGTTTTTAAGGATTTTCAAACTCATTTTCACTTGTATGTATGTGGGTGAGTGTGTGTGTGTGTGTGTGCGCACGCGTGCTCTTCAAAAGGATCCAGGTTCAACTCCCAGCACTCACATGGTGGCTCACAATTGTCTCTAACTCCAGTTTGAGGGGATTTGATATCATCTTCTGGTCTCTGTGTGAAACACAAACACACACACGGTACACAGACATGCAAGTAAAACATCCCTAAAAATTAAAAAACAATACTAATAAACTAATAAGTAGGATAATATCCTGGGTCTCCAACAACCTGGCTCTAACAGCTCCACCCACTTGTTTTCCTTATTAGTTGAGGCGACAACAGAGGATGGCTTCCAGCCTACAACTCCAGAAGACCAGGAAAGAGGAGCAGGTGCTAAAGAAAAGAAATATCGATCTAGTCTCCAGTGACATGGTTTCTCAAGCACTAGTCAAAGAGGTGTGTTAGAACTCAGCATGGAAGGCAGTCCTGCTTTTGCCTCTGTCTGTCTGTCTCTCTGTGTGTGTCTGTCTCTCTGTGTGTCTGTCTGATTGTCTCTAGTCTCTCTGTGTGTCTCTGCCATCTCTCTCTGTGAGTCTCCTCCATCTCTGTGCGTCTCCTCCTTCTGTGTCTCCTCCCTCCCTCTGTGTCTCTTTCCTCTCTCCATGTCTCCTCCCTCTCTCCCTGTCTGTCTCCTCCATCTCTCTGTGTGTTTCCTCCGCCTCTCTGTGTCTCCTCTGTCTCTGTGTGTCTCCTCCATCTCTCTGTGTCTCCTTTCTCTGTGTCTCCATCTCTGTCCTTCTCCATCCCTCCGTCTCTCATATAAACACAGACCCACACAGTCAGTCAGTCAAACAGACAAGGCAGACAAACACACATGTACAGGGCAGAGAAGGAGAGAGAGAAAATAAACCAACCAGTCGAAATTAAAATGCACAGCCCAGTAGGAAAGTACACAGGAAAGGTCTCTGGATGGGAGGGTTCTCATCGGTTCACAGGCTGCCTTTCTGGCTGTTGGACAGAGAAAACCTAAGATCGGGACCACCCACTAGGGTCTGAGATGGAAGCAGATCGAAGAGCCGGGCTAGAGCATCTCAGAGAGCTGAGACTTACAGAGGACAAACTGGGAATCCAGTGGAGGATTAGAACTGGCAGGAGACCCGAGGAGGGAGGGAGGTGGAGATGAGAACCGGATTCAGTGGATCTGACTCCCAGGATCTCATCTCTTTTGTTTTCTGAGACATGATGTCACATAGTCCAGAAAAGCCCCGGACTCATTTCATAGCCAAGCATGACTTTGAATTATAATCCCCCTGCCTCCATCTCCCGAGGCATGTTCCACTGTGCATAGTTTATGTGGTTTGGGGATGGAACCAGGGCTTCGTGAATGGGAGGCAAGCACGCTCCTAACTGAGCTGCAGTCACAGTACCACACGCTCTATCCTGTAACCTCTTGCAAAGGCATATGGGACCCAGGTGACATTTACCAAGACATTGAGTTCCGAGCTGCTCATGAGGTCTACGAGCCTGGGCAGGATGCCGGTGTTCACCACATGATGGATGTACTCTTTGCCGCCCTCAGTGAGGTAGGACAGGGCCCAGGAGGTATCTGAGAGGATCTCATTATCATGATGCAGCAGGAGCTGACAGAGGGTAGGTAGCATCTGCCTCACGGCGTCCTCTTGAGGGTATGGGTTTTTGTTCCGGCACAAGTTGGACAAAGTCCAGGCGATGTTGCGAAGAAATGTGATCTGTGACGGGGTGCAAAGGAGACAGATGTAAATGGTGGCAGTCCCTTCCAGTCCCATCTGTACTATTTACTAGTTCAGACCAAAGCTATTGAGCATCAAAAGGACCCTTCAAGGCAGTGTTATGTGTCAGGGACAAATACAATGAGCTTTATATTCAAACATGTAAATGCCATATGATGTGTGCTCTGTGTGCTTCCTGATGCCTTTCCCCACTCAACGGATGACTTAGAGATTTTAAGATTTTACCTTTATGTATATAGTCGGATGTCTGTGCTTGGGTAGGGGCGTGTGTGTACACATGCTCATGGAGCCAGGAGATGGAATGGACCCCTTGTCCCTGGAGCTGGAGTTACAAGCATTTGCCATCCACCTGACACAGGTGCCGGGGACAGAACTCAGGTCCTATGAGAGAGCAAGTGCTCTTGCCTGCCGAGCTGTCTCTCCAGTCCACTAGCCCAATGATATAAAAATGTTACAACACGTGTGTGTGTGTGTGTGTGTGTGTGTGTGTGTGTGCGTGAGAGTACACATACGCCTGTGTCACGATGCATGTGCATTGGTCACAAGGACACCCTGAGGTGTCAGTCCTCTCTTCCCAGTCCCACCTTGCTTGAGCCAGAGTCTCTGAGTTTCTGATGTTGTGTGTACACCGGGCTTGTTAGCCAGCGAGCTTCTACGCATTCTGTTTCCAACTCCTACTTCTCTATCTGAATGATGCGGTTACAGGCAGCTGTTAGGGAACCTGGTGTCATGTGGGTTCTTGGGATTTGAACTCAGGGTCCTTACACTTGTACCGGAAGTACAGTAAACCCAGCGAGCCACATCCCCAGACCTTGGTTTCGTTTTCACTGACAAAGCAAAACCAAAACCAAACCAAAACAAACAACATCAAAAACAAAACAAAACAAAAACCACAATCAGTCAAGCAACTGAGTGCGGAAGCACGGGTCTATAATCTCAGTCATCGCGGAAGCCAAGAGAGGGTCAGTATGAGGACAACAAGCTGCATAGTGAGTTCAAAGCCAGCCCGGGAGACATGAGGACTGACAAACAAACTCAGGCATTACTTGGTCTTCTTGCCATCTGTAACTCTACTGGTTTGACATAATCATTCATTCATGTAGATTTCTCTCTCTCTCTCTCTCTCTCTCTCTGTGTGTGTGTGTGTGTGTGTGTGCGTGTATGTGTGCGTGTATGCTACATATACATGGTATCTACATATTTGCTATATATACTTGATATATATATATATATATATATATGATATGAAATTGATTATAGATAGATGATTGATAGATAATAATTAAGCCCAGGGTCTTATGAATGCTAATCTAGCATGCTATCACTGAGTTACATCCCTATTCTTTAAAAACAATATTTTTATTTGTGTATGCGTGTGTGTGTATGTGTGTATATATGCCGTGTACCTGTGGAGACAAGGAGAGGGCATCAGATTCCCTGGAGCTGGAGTTCCAGACTGTAGTGAGCCACCTAGAGGGAATGCTGGGAACTGAATCCAGGTCCTCGGGAAGAGCAGCAGGTGCTGTTGACCCCTGAGCCACCTGTCCAGTTCCATCTCTAGTCCGGCACATATTTAAAAAAGATTTATTTATTTTACGTGAGTATACTATAGCTGTCTTCAGACATACCAGAAGAGGGCATCAGATCCCATTACAGATGGTTGTGAGCCACCATGTGGGTGCTGGAAATTGAACTCAGGACCTCTGGAAGAGTAGTCAGTGCTCTTAACCGCTGAGCCATCCCTCCAGGCCGTCTCTACTCCTTTTTATTTTCTGAGACATGGTCCTTCTAAATTGACCAAGCAGGCCTTGAACTTGAGATCTCCTGACTCAGCTTCTCAAGTAGCAGCGATTGCAGGCCTGCTCTGTTAGGCCCAGCCACACCTGTCTTCTTACCCTTCATTTTCCTTCCTTCCTTCCTTCCTTCCTCCCTTCCTTCTTTCTTTCTTTCTTTCCTTCCTTCCTTCCTGTCTTTTTTGTTTTGTTTCTGTTGGGAAAAGGCTTTTTACCATACAGCTCAGGAAGCTTCAAATTTTTAAAAAATTATATTTATGTATGTGAGTTTTGTGCCATGGAGTCCTGCCAGAGTCTGCTCTCTCCTCTTCCCGTGTGAATTCTAAGGGTTGAACTCAGGTCCTCGGGCTTGGCAGCAAGCACCTTCACTCTCTGATCCATTTTGGCACCCCAGGCCTCAAACTCCTGACAATCCTCCTGCCTAAGCCTAAGCCCCATGCTCAGCCATCTCAATGGTCCTTTTAATGTCACTCTTCAGGCCAGGCGGAGGTGGCACAGATCTTTAATCTCAGCACTAGGGAGGCAGACACAGGACGATCTCTAAATTGAGGCCAGCCTGGTCTACAGAGTGAGTTCCAGAATATACCAGACTCTACAGGAAACCCCCCAACCCCCCCCCCCCCCAAATCATTCTTCTGCTCTGCCAGTGGGTCTTCCCACTTTCTCTCCTAAATATTCTGCCCTAGGGATCCCTGTGATCAGCGTGGAAACAGGATCTGAGACCATCAATCCCACCCATCCAACCTTCCCTGGCCATCTCTTTAGCCACGACCCCCCTCCCATTCTTCAGAGTCGAGGAGGCCCAGTTCCCTATGCAGCTGCAGGCTGACCTTCAGGTTCACTCTGCAGCCCGGGCTGACTGAGAACTTGCTGTCCTTCTACTGAAGTGTCTTGAGTGCTGGGATCACATGTGAATACCTCCATGCTCTGCTTCCTACCTGACATGGAACACTGGGGGCTCAGGGCCTGATCCAGGTCCTCTTCCTGCTCTAGGTCAGGGGTTGGCAACACTTGCCATAGTCACCCCATGACAGTTTATAGCCTCTTGTCTCACACTGTTCTTTCTGTGAGTATTTGAAAGTGTTCTCTTGGACTAGACATGTGGCTTAGTTGGGAGAGTGCTTGCCTAGCTGTGCCTATGTCCCATTCCTGGGACCACATACACATGGTTGTGGTGGTGTACACCTACAGTCCTAAGACTGCTAAGGCGAGATAGAGGCAGGGGGATCAGAAGTTCAAGGTCATCCTTGAGTACTTAGCGAGTTTCAGGCCAGACATGAATCTAGGAGAATCTGCCAAAGAAGAGGAGGAGGAGAAGAGGAAGAAGAGGAAAAAGGAAGAGAGGAAGAGGAAGAAGAAAAGAGGAGGAAGAGGAGGAGGAAGAGGAGGAGGAAGAAGAGGAATAATACCAACAACAACAACAACGAAGGACCAGCAAGATGGCTCAACGTGTGAAGACACTTGTTACCAAGTGTGACAACCTGAGTTCAATCTCTTGGTGGAAAAGGAATACTACTGAGCACGTGTACACGTGTACACACACACGCTAAATGAAATACAGTAAGTAAATGAATAAAAGCACTCACTGGTATGTTTGTTGAAATAAGGTTGATCAGGGGCGGGATGGCATTGTTGGAAATGACATTGTCTCTGAATTCCGCACAGTCACCTACCAAATGGAAGAGAGCATAAGAACAACGACCCAGGCACACACCTTTGAGCCCAGCACTCAGGAAGCAGAGGCAAGATCATCTCTGTGAGTTCAAGGCCAGTCTGATCCACATAGTGAGTCACAAGCCAGCCTGGGCTACATCTCAATCCGTTCCCCTCGAAAACTGGGCAAGGAGAAACTCAAATTGGGTGTCTAGCTTTTAAAGTTTATACATAAGGGGGCTGGAGAGATGGCTCAGTGGTTAAGGGTACACACTGCTCTTGTATCTGACTTAGGTTCCCTGCACCCATTTTAACTCACAATTGCCTCTACCTCCAGGGAGACCTGGCTTTCTCTTCTGGCTTCAGTGGGCATGTGTATTCACACACCAATACAAGACACATATATACATGTAGGAAAACTTGTTGAAAGTTTATGCATGGTCCAGTTAGACAGCTTAGTGGTTAAGGCACTTGCAGCTAATCCTGATGACCTGAGTTCAATTCCTGGGAACCACAAGATGGCAGGGAGATCCAGTTCCTGAAACTTGTCCTCTAGCGACATGTGAGCTGTGGCATGGGAACAGTTGCCACATCCACCTCAAATAAACACAATTTTAAAAAGTTTATACAAAGGATGACACACTAAAACTCATTGTGGGGTATCTGGCACATAGTTAGCATGGCTGTATCCTAGATCCTGGTTTTTCTAGGTGGCTAATGGGCACGCATGCCCAATGCCACAAACAGGCACTGAACAGCTGCAGTCGATCTAAGCAGAGGTCATGGACACAGAAGGAGGACAGCCAGCTTTGCCTAGGTGGTCAGTTGATTCTAAACTCTAGCTGCGGTTCATACCATGGCTCTCCAAAGACAGAGTTTGGTAGAGAATGCTTTATTTCACCCAAAGAATGTTTGCAAGGGGCATTCACTTCCATAGGCAGGGACATCAGCCATTAGCAATTTTATCATACACACACACACATATACATACATGTATATATGCATATGTATACACATATATGTATGCATATGTATACACATATATGTATATATATGTATATAAATGTATATGTACAAACACACACACACACACACACACATCTATCTCTTATATGTTGTCCTGCTTCCTGAGTGTCAGGATAATAGGCAATTGTTCCCATGCCTGCCCATTTTTAATTTTTTTTATTTTTAGAACTGGTTTCACTGTCCTGGAATTTATTATGTAGACCATGTTGACCCCAGACTTACAGAGATCCACTTGCCTTTGCCTCCCAAGTGCTGGGAGTAAAGATCTGCACCAGTGTGTCTGGCATCTGTTTGTAAGAAACGATCTTGTTATATACGAGACCCCGGTCTCAAACTCACTGTGTAGCCTACACTGGACCCATGACTCCCCTGCCTCAACCCTGCCTAGTCTTTAATATACCAGCTTTTCATAAAACATTTATGTGTGCATATGTGTAAGTTCATGCATGTGTCCACACATGTCCCAGTGTGCACTTGGGGGTGAGGGGACTCTTTTGTAGGAGTCTGTTCTCTCTTTCCATTGTGCGGGCTGAGCTAGATCCTAGGTCATCAGGCTTGGTGACAAGTGCCTTTTGCCCACCGAGTCATCTTACTGGTCCTTAACAGACCAACCTTATCTGCACCAAATTAGTTCTTACTTTGTGGGTGTGTTTTGCTTGCATGGCTGCGTGTGTATCACATGTGGGGCTGGTACCTGAGGAGACCAGAGGAGGGCACCAGATCCCCTGGAATGCCAGTTACAGGTGCTTGTGAGCCCCCACCATGTGGGTGTAGGAACCAACTCAGGTCTTTGGCAAGAGCAACCTTTGTTCCTTACTACAGAATTGTCTCTCCAGCCCTTACTGTTTTGAGACAAGAATCTCACTATGTAGCTCTAGCTGGCCTGGAACTTGCTATGTATCTCAGGCTGGCCTCCAATTCAGTATGTAACCAAGGGTGTCCTTGAACTCCTCCTGATCCACCTGCCTCTACCTTCCAAGTACTGGGGTCAGAGGTGTGCATGCCCAATTTTATACTGTCCCTGGGACAAAGCCAAGCAAACACACTGCCAACCAAGCTACGTACCTCCTGCCCCAGTTTATGAATACGACACTTGAGAAGTCTTGGTTTACAGCATTAGCTATCAAGACAATGCCTCAGTCACACACCTGCCTCAGTCTTGTTAGTTTCCTATTGACCCAAGCAACACAAAATCCAACCTCTGTCAAAGAGGCGAGCTTCCTAAGCATTTTCAAATTGTTTTTGTTGTTTTTTGTTTTTCGAGGTTTTTTTCTCTTTTTTGCTGTGCCGTGCTAGTTCATGCCTTTAATCCTAGCACTGGAGAGGCAGAGGCAGACAGAACTCTTGAGTTTGAGCCTAGCCTGATCTACAGAGCAAACTCCAGGACAGCCAGGATGACACAGACAAAACACTTAGTCTCAAAATCAAAAACAAAAACAAACAAACAACTAAAAGCCCCATCTGCATGGCTGTTCTGTATTCTCTTGGCTAGTTCAGGCCTGAAGTCCCGGGAGATCCGAGTGCTGACTCGGGGGATTGTAGCTTCTCTGAACTTGAAAACTACAAACACTTGGTTAACTTTAATTGTCCAAATCATGAGGGCCCCAATTGATCCCCCCATACCCGGTGTTCATCTCAGCCAGGAATCTGGGGTTTCCAACTCCTCAGCACACGGGGCATAAATCCACACCCAGACCACACCAGGCTATTCAGGGAAAACATCTCATTCCAAGCTCAGCAAACTGTCTCTGTCCCTATCTATCCATCTAGCCACACCATGTTATTATATATCCTCTCTCTGTCTTTCTCTGTGTCTGTCTGTCTCTCTCTCTCTCTGTGTCTGTCTGTCTGTCTCTCTGTCTGTCTTTCTCTGTGTGTGTCTGTCTGACTCTGTGTCTGTCTGTCTCTCTGTGTGTGTCTGTCTGACTCTGTGTCTGTCTCTCTGTGTGTGTGTCTGTCTCTGTCTCTCTGTCTGTCTCTCTGTGTGTCTGTCTGTCTCTCTTTGTGTCTGTCTGTCTCTCTGTCTCCAACTCCCTCCCTCCCCCGTCTCTCCCCCTCCTCCATCTCTCCCCCTCCCCCATCTCCCCATCTCCCTCCTTCCCTTTCTTCATCTCCCTCTCTCTCCCTCTCTCTCTCTCTCCCTCCCTTCTCTCCCCCCTCCCCGTCTCTCCCTCCCTGTCTCTCTCTGTCTCTCTCTGTCTCTCTCTCTCTCTCTCTCTCTCTCTCTCTCTCTCTCTCTCTGCTTATTCCCAGGAGACACAGGCTCTAGGGTCCTGGATTACTTAAGAATAAACACATGGGCTGGAGAGATGGCTCAGTAGTTAAAAGCGCTGGCTGCTCTTCCAGAGGTTCTGAATTCAATTCCCAGCACCCACATAGTGGCTCACAACTATTTGTAATGGGATCCAATGCCCTCTTCTGGTGTGTCTGAGGACAGCAACAGTGCACTCATATACATAAAATAAGTAAGAATAAACACATAGTGCAAGGGCCTAAGACTTATTTTTGTTTCATTTTGAGTCATGTTCCCATGTAGCCCAGGTTAGCTCCATACTCACCACAAAGAATGACCTTGATCTTCTGATCCTTCTGCCCCTGCCCCCTCAGTGCTGGGTCTTTAGACAGTTTCCCCATTCCTGGTTTATAAGATGCTGGAATGGAACCTGGAGCTTCACGCATGCTACTTAACCCAGACTACTTTGGTCTTATTTTTCATTTTTGAGACTGGGACTTGCTATGTTCCCTAGGCTGGCCTGAAACTCACTTGGTAGACCAGGCTGGCCTTGAACTCAAGACGACCCTCTCAATTCTGTCCCCTAAACTCCAGAATTACATGCATGCATCACCATACTGTCCGGGAATCAAAACTGATCCTCATACTTTACCCCCAAGCCTTGTGGTTGTTCGAGACAGGGTTCTCAGGGACCCTGGGCTAGCCTCAAATATAACCGTGAATTCCTGCTCCTCCGACCTCCACCTCCCAAGTATTAGGACTGCAGCCGTGCACCGCTGCACGTAGCACTGGGCTTATACTGAGGTTGATGTGGATGCCAGGAAATCAAGTATCACAGGGAAACACCCCCCCTCGCCCACCCCCCGCACACTGCGTGTCCACCGCCGCCCCGGGCCTTAGCACACCGAGGACAGTGTCTTACCAGCTATATTCCCAAGGGCCCACACTGCCTGCTCAGACACGGTCAGATGGGGGGAAGAGAGGAGCTCAATCAGGGGCGGAATGGCGCCCCCGTTCACCACAGCTCTGGTCTGCTCGGAGGTTCCTGAGGCGATGTTGGTGAGTGTCCATGCTGCCTCGAACTGCAGGTTGGGGAGAGGGGTCGCCTTCAGGAAGTGCACCAGCTTGGGAATGAGCCCTGCCTCAATAATCAAATTTAGAGGAGGGTTATTTTCCTGAGATAGCATTGCCCTGTGCAGTGAGACACAAAAAGGGGGGGGGGGAGTCACAGTGTGTGGAAAAACTCCCTCTGACATGCTCTTGGCATTCTTATCTGGTTTTTCCCATGTTGCAAGTTGATCCCAAGGCCTCATATGTGCCTCATATATGAGCCTCACCCCTAGGCCTTCACTGGGGGATTCTAGGCAGGGGCTCTACCACTGAGCCACGCCCCC
>JADRCH010007043.1:0-13859 GCA_019843965.1 Rhynchomys soricoides
TAATTGTAAGACTTTTTGTTTGGGAGATTTTTAATTGATGCTTCTACTTTTCTAGGAGTTACATATCTGTTTAAATTGCCTATTTTATCTGGATATGATGTTGGTATGACATATGAATTAAGAAATTAATTTGCCTCTGGGTGAAGCTGAGCTGCCCTGAGCAGCCTTTTGACCCAGGAAGACCTCCATTCTACTGCCACCTGTCTGCCCAGCTTCACTGGACCTGAGTCTCTTGAACCAGATAACTGAAGGATACACATCAGTAGCCTGAAATACCAGGACAATTGAGGTTCACTACACTCCTAATACCTACTACAACAGAACATCCAGGGATCAAAACCATTCTGATTTCTAAAGGCCCTCAAAAGAGCACAATGAACAAAAACCAAGGCACTATGATGCCTCCAAAGCACAGCTACTGCACTAGCACTACAGCAAGCCCTGTATGTCCTAACACAAACAAACACAAAAAAACTGACTTTATAGCCAACCTTGTAAAGATGATAGAGACATTTAAAAAAGAAATGAATAAATACCTTAAAGATATACAAGAAAATACAATCAGACAGATACAGGTATTTGAAGAGGAAACAAACAACTTAAAGGCATACAGAAAAATACAATTAAACAAGTGAAGGAAATAAGTAAAACTGTGCTATACCTGAAAGGGGAAATAGAAGCAATAAAGAAAACACACACACTGAGGGAATACTGGAGATGGAAAATTCGGAGAACAAGAGTAAAAGATGTAAGCATCACCAAGGGAAGAGAGGAGACAGAAAAAAGAATCTCACCCATAGAATATACAATAGAAAAAAAATGATACATCATTCAAAGAAAATGTTAAATCTAAAAATTCCTGTCACGAAACATTCAGGAAATCTGGGATACCATGAAAGGATCTAACATAAGTATGTTCAAAATAGAAAAAAGGTGAGTAGTCCTAGCTCCAAGGCCCAATAATTATTTTCAACAAAATCTCAAAAGGAAAGTTTCTCAATCTAAAGAAAGAGATGCCTGTAAACATACAAAAAGTATATAGAATACCAAATAGACTAGACCAGAAAAGAAAATCCTCCCAGAACATAATAATCTAAACATTAAACCTACAGAACAAAGAAAGGATTTTAAAAGCCACAGTGGAAAAAGCCAGAAAATATATACAAAGGCAAACCAATCAGAATTACACTGACCTTTTCAAAAGAGACTCTAAAAGCTAGAGGGGCATTGGCAGATACCTTGCAACCTCTAAAAAAACCACAGATGCCAACATACACTACTATATCCATCAAAACTCCCAATCACCATAGATGGAGAAAACAAGATATTTCAAGGCAAACACAAATTCAAACAATATCTATCC
This sequence comes from Rhynchomys soricoides, assembly GCA_019843965.1. NCBI lineage: Eukaryota > Metazoa > Chordata > Mammalia > Rodentia > Muridae > Rhynchomys > Rhynchomys soricoides. The sequence goes on from JADRCH010007043.1 coordinate 1,364, forward strand.
ACATATCCAGCCCTACAGAAAATACTAGAAGGAAAACTCCAACCTAAGAATGATAACTACATCCAAGAAAACACAGGAAATAATTTCAGACCAGCAAAAACAAGGAAAGCACATACCACCATCACCATCAAAATGACAGGAAATATCAATTACTATCTATTAATATTTCTAAACAACAACGGACTCAATTCCCCAATAAAAACACATAGGATAACAGAATGGATGTGAAAACAGGACCAATTACTCTGCTCTATACAAAAAGCATACCTCAGTAATAAAGATAGACATTTAGACATTACCTCAGAGTGAAGAACTGGAAAAGTTTTCCAATCAATCAGACACAAGAAGCATGCTGGAGTTGCCATTCTAATATCTAGTTAAATAGGCTTTCAACCAAAATTAATCAAAAGACAAAAAGAAGGATAGTTCATACTCATCAAAGAAAAAAATCTACCAAGATGTTATCTCAATCCTGAAAGTATATGGCCCAAACAAAAGGACATCCACCTTTGTAAAAGAAATATTGTTAAAGCTTAAATAGTACGTCAAACACCTGACATTAATAGTGGGAGACTTTCAATACCCATTCACCAATTGACAGGACATTCAGACACAAACTAAACAGAGAGCAAATGAAACAGACATTTTGAAACAAGTGGACCTAATAGATATCTATGTAATATTTCACCCAAACACAAAAAGAATATGCCATCTCAGCACATCATGGCTCCCCTTATCACACCTGCTGGGACTGTAGAAAGACTGGTCACCTCAGATGGGACTGTCCCTCTGCTAAGCCTAAGATCAGATGTCCTCGATGTAACAAAGGTTTCCACTGGGCTAAGGATTTTTGTTCTCAAAAACAAGAAGAGAATTTAAACTCCAAAAGGGGCAGTCCTCAGCCCTGCTAGTAAGAGAGACCCCACTTCTCTGCTTGGAATCTTTTGGATCTTGCCTGTGTTTCCTCACTCCCCAATGATGACTATATATTTAGATGGCATATCCATTAAAGGGTTGGTAGGCACAGAGTCAGATGTCACTATAATATTAAAAAGTGAATCATTGAGGTTCTCCTATTGGAGATTCAAATTTGGTCCCTCTATTACTGGAGTTGGAGGCCAACAGGCCACCAAAATGACTACCTGTCTTGTCCATTAGCAGAACTTGTACAGCAATCAGAGATCTTTTACACCTGTTGTAGCTGACATTCCTGAAACCTTTGTGGAAGAGATATTCTGGAAGACATGAATGCTGTCCTAACTACAGATGATCACATCTTTTTGATGACATTATACAATATTTCCAACTGGTCTACACATGTCACAAAGTCAGTGATCACTTCCAATTCTAATGGCCATTGCCCACCCAGAACCAATTAACATCAAGGTACCTGATCCTATTCTGTTGGTCTGGTTGGCTATAGCCAATATCTGAGTGTACCAATGGTCCATTTTGGAACCTAAGCTTTTTGCTCTCAAGGAACTGATCTTGAAACAATTAGCTTTGGGTCATTTGGAACCTTCAACCAGCAGACATAATAATGCCATTTTTGTCACTAAATGGAAGTCAGGGAAACATAGGCTTCTACAGGATCTGAGAGCCATTAATGAACATATGCAAAAATGGGGACCACTCAAGCAGGACTGCCTCATCCTAGCTCTATCCCACCCAAGTACCATGTCCTACATTTTAAGGATTGTTTTTTCCAGATCCCTCTGGCTCCCCAGGATAGATGTCATTTTGCCTTCACAGTATGGGTACCTAATATAAATAATCCAGCTAAAAGATATCAGTGGACAGTCCTGCTGCAGGGCATAAAAATTAGCCCAACCATTTGTCAGTTATATGTGGCTGAAGCCATAAAGGGAGTCCCCAGTGATGTCCTTGTAGTTCATTATTACATGGATGATATCATGTTTGCATACCCTATACTGCCCAATCTTGAAAGAGTCTCCTCTCAATTGTTGTTTGACTTAGAAAAATTAAACTTGAAGTTTGCTCCCAAAAAGATTCATAGAGTTCTCCAATATGCCTCCCCAAGCTTTTATATTTTTAACAAGATTAAACCCCTGATCTTCTCAATCATGGCAAAATAATCTTACTCACTCACTTGTGGAACTACAATAATTGTGTGGGAGTGTTAATAGGTCAAACCTTTCCTGCCTATTCTGGACCAGGAGATGAGGTACCTCTTTTCTTTCTTGGAGGGACCTAGCATCCCCTTCACCAGGGTTAAACTAACATCTGGGGCTTGCAACTTACTACAACAAGTTATGGCACTCTTTTCTGTATCAACTCTGAAAAGGCATGATCCAGGGAAACCCCTCCTGGCCATAATTCTGTGGTACATTGAGGGGATCCTAGGATTGTTATGGCAGAATGAACCCCGCATTTGGTTGTACCAAGCCCACTCTAATTTACTTAAGGTTACCTCAAAGTTTGAAAATGCCCTCCACCTTGCCCTTAAGGCAAGAAGGGAACCAGACAAAATAATACTACTATTCTCCTTATGATATTCTCAATCATTATGGGCATATTCCATCAGATTTCAGAAACTGGTGGCAGGTTCACAAGCTCATTGGATAATCACATGCCACTAGACAAGGGTTTTCCTGCTTTGTCCCAGCTGCCAATTACAGTTAAACCCTATAGCATACCTAACACTTGCCCCATCCCCAAGCCAACTATGGCATTTTATGATGCTAATAAATCCAGGCATGGGGGTCTTATCCAAAGACCATGGAGGAAAGGACACAATTCACATTCTCCCTAATCCTGGCTTAGTACAACTAGGTGAATTATTTGGACTCATGAAATTTTTTGAGTGATGCCAACAGGAGCCAGTTAATATTTTCTCAGATAGTCAATATGCAGTACAAGCCATCTGAACCCTGTCTTTCTCCTATATTAAAGAGCAAAACAGCCCTAAACATGTTGCCATACAACCTATCTCCAGAAGGATCTCCAGAATAGGGCTTATCCCTGGTTTATCTCACACATAAGCTCACATTCTAAATTGTCTGGCATATTAGCAGAAGGAAATGATAGAACCAATGCCCTGATTATGACTGAAAACATGGAATTGCTAGAAAAAGCCAAGATGTTACACCAGCAATGTCACCTTTCCCCTCAGAATTTACATAAACTCTTGCCCAAATTGCCTATGTCCCAATGTAAACATCTTGCAAGGCCCTGAGCAATGTGCACACCTCATGCACCATTGGGGCCCCTTGGCAGAGCAGGAGTTAACCCTAGAGTTCCACTCACCAATGCAATCTGACAAATGGATGTCACCCACTACCTAGCCTTTGGTAATCTTAGGTATGTACATGTTGTGGTAGGTACTTGCTCAGCTTTCTTATATGTAGTGGGTGGTCATGGCAGGTGAAAAGACCTCACATGCTGTTAAGGCCATGAAATCAACAATGCTGATAACAGAAGTACCTTGAGCACTTAAAACTGACAATGGACCTGTTTACTCATCTCATAAGTTCAGAGCCTTCCTATCCATCATGAAAGTTCAATCACTCCTTTGGGGTATTGAGATACCCTATAATCCTCATGCCAAGCAATCATAGAAAGAGCAAATCACTCTTTGAAAAGAGCACTTGCTTGGGTCACCTTCCCTGAATCCAAAAGTGATCCACATCTAACATTGGTGGAGTGTTGGGTACAATGGCATGGTGGTGGAGTGATGGTACCGCGCATCTGCCCTGGGCTCATGGCACCCCTTGGAGAGGCAGGGCACAGGAAGTTTGACCACATGCACCCCACAGACTGCCATTCATGTGTTGGGCTGTGAGAAGCTCCCTCACACTGCCTAGGGTTGGGGGACACGGCTATGGGTCCTGGAGATGCTCCGCAGCTGACTCCATCAGGTTCCCACACTCTTGGGCATTGCAAACACCGCTAGATGCCACAGAAGAGCTGAGAACAAAGTGGGGGCCTGCACATGGGGCCAAAAAGGGGAAATCGTGGAAGGGAAGGAGAGCAGCTGGCGTCCCCACCAAGACAGAGTCCTTGGCTTGCTCGCTGGCTAGCTGGGTTGGCTTGGTTGGGTGGCGAGCATGGCAGGGAGCCTGGGGAGGCCTTCAGTAGGAGACCAGATGAGGCTTTTTAGACAAAGGCTGGTTCCCTCATTCTCCATGGTGGATTCCGATGAATAGAGACAGTCCAGGGTTTTAGGGCATTTATTGTCATGGTGGAGAGTGGCGTAGGTGAATAGGTACCCTGTGACCTTAGTGAGGGGCAAGGTTGAAATAGTAACTGGGAAGGGGAGTGGCTAAGCTTCTAGGTTCCTCATTAACATGGGGATGTCTTGAGGCTAAATGACCATGCCTTTACCTGAGGAGAGGCTTGGGTGCATTCCCTTTACATAACTGGATATCACAGGCCTATGGAGAAGTGTGACCATGTGTCAGGAGCTGGTTCTAGGAGCATAGTAAACACCTGCTGTCCCTTATAGGGTTTTTTCCCCCTATTGGGTCCACGGGGCATTAAACCTTAACCCAACCAGAAACGAGGCTGCCTTCCACAGTCCCACAGTGGAGGTCCTATTTCATGTGAACTTTCTTTCCTTTGATGAGAAAGGGCTGAGCTCTGCTTATAAACATTGGCCCTTTTTGCCAAGGGATACTTCCCTCCTGTTGAATAGATCAAGGGACCCAATAATCTCTGAGTGACAACCACCCACTCTTCTGACAGAGGGGACAAGGATATGTTTGTGTCTCCCCCAAGACTCAACAGCATAAATATGGGTGCCCTTGAGAGATGGTCACCCAGTCATGGGCCAGGGAGCCATGAAGGAGCCAGAAGAAGACCAGGACCAAGAAACATAATATACATAATGTTTTTATTAATTTTTCTTCAGCCTGGGGTGGGTTCTGGGTTTTGGTACCCCTGTCCCCTCATCATTCTTTTGCCTGTGGCAGTTAACTCCACAGCCTATGTTGTTGTTTTTCTCTTCCACTGTCAGTTTGGGTTTGCCTTTCATGGACTTAGTCACTGACTAGAAGGCACCTGGCCCATGTAAGAGATCCTCTGCTTTAGTCAGCCCTTATATCCAACTATGCCATATGACCATGGGGGACGTTCATGGTAATCTAACCTAAGGCACCATGTTAGGCATGGAAATTCATGCTCCCCTCACTTATTTCAAATCCCCAAATGATCCCCAAACACATCACTTCCACCCCAGCCTTGCTGTCCAGAATTCCTCAAATGCCCACTTTCTTGGGACTTCCTATCCCTTGTGAGTGTTGCCAGCCTGGACTAGGTATAAAATTCACTGGGGATTACCCGATATTGTCATCTAACCTCATATTTGGCGTGTGTAAGTTTACCTCACAGGATGTTTCCAATATTACTCCCTATAATAACAGGTAGCCCATTAGATTCCGATATGAATCCATTATGAGCAACTGGGATTTATGTGGCCCCTCTAATTTTCTTGATTTATGCCCCCTTAATCTCCTAAAAGGTAGCTGTCTCTTTAAGGGGATGTATCTCCACATAAACTGGTCAGCAAAAATGTGAACTGGAGCAATCCCCATGAATATGACCATTGGCTGGAAAGCCACCCCAGTCAGTTTCAACCTCTCTTTTTCTTTCTGGTCACCAATACCTCCATTAGAGACAGCCTTAACTGCTTTAAGGAAAATTGTCTCCTGACAGACATCTGGATGAGGTATTTAACAATGGCTATCCTGATGAAGGAACCAGGCAGCGTTTGGATGCCTGTGGTAAATAACACTCACTTTCATGCCATCACTCTGATGACCCAGATTCACTTACAACCCTGCAGTGTGGAAAGAGGGATTTTGGTATTATAGCTGCCTTCATTGTGGCAATAATTGCAGGCATTCCTGGAGTGGCAACAGCTGCTGTTATCTGGACCCAGACAGCCACTACTCTACAATGGTGACTGTCAATGCAGTAGTCTCTAAGTCAGCTTAGGTGCTACAGATACAGGAGGTACTAAATCAACATCTTTATCAAACCATCCGCATTTTACAATAACAAATTGACTTACTGCAGAAGAGTTGGCCCTTGTTAAGGACATGCCTCTGTTGGCATGGGACCCCAGGTTTCCCTCAATCTACCTAACTCCTTACCAAGAACATAATTCCATTGAAGCCTGACAACAGTTGGCTCAATATCTTGAAGGTACCTGGTCAGACAAATTCCTTAACTATTCTGTGCTGCTAAGGGAGATCATAGCCAACTTCAATGGGACCAGGGTATTTAAATATTTTCCTTGAAAAGAGTTGGCTGTGCTTATATTATTTCTTCACAACAATCAAACTAAAATTAAGACAGGCACCAAGAAGCTATTTTGTAGATTCTCCAAAACACAGTATAATATTAGTTGCTTGGATTTTGTACATAGTAAAGGTTTTCTTTCTTATAAGTTGTTTGTCTTTAACTTCTAATCCTCCTGCTTCCACCTTCCAAGTGCTAGAATTATAGCTATTCTCCAACATACCCAGTTAATATGATGATACAGATGGGGATATGGTATTATGTAGGCTAAGCAAACACTTAGAGCTGAACTATCAACCCAGTCCACAATCTGAACATTTAAGAGAATATTGGAGAAATTTGAGATCCATTTTTGGTAATAAGAATCATCATACAACTACATATGGTTATAGAAATCTTTATTCATATTGTTTGAGAGGCAGGATGATCTTTGTTAGTTCAGTGTCAACTACTCTGCACAGTGAGCTCTAGGCCAGTTAAGATTACATAATAAAGCCTTGCCTTAAAAACAAAAATAAAAACAACCCAAAAGCTGCAAAGCAAAACAGAAAGAGCACTGTATAGTTGAACCCTGAAATATCTAGAAAAGTTCTCTTTCTTGTTCATGAGATGGTCATTGAGGAGAAATGCATAACTCTCTTTGTAAACTAAGTATATGAGAGGTTGGGATTTTGATTAATGGTAGGTAATCTTCCTAGCAAGTCAAGGCCCTGGGTGTTATAATTATCTCTGCAAAAATAAAAGAATAAGCATATGATTCTCAACTTATACACATTTCAGTTAAATGTTAATACAGTTGAAGCTATATGTAAAAGTTATGTGGAGATTATCAATCACCTTAAAAATTTGTTGCATATTATAAGAATCCAGTGCACTTAGAATTTTTAGGGCCTAAGAACCTTACTCCTGGACAAGATGGTTTTGATACTTTCTGGCTAATGAGGCCAATGAGGAGAAATTTTTAAAGAACATGGCCATTGGTTGCTTGCCTCTACCCTCATTGGATGACTTCAGGCTCATACACATATGGAAATCAATACTTGGACACAGAGGAGTAAAAGATAAATTAATAAACATTATAAAGACAGGACCTGAAGTCAGGGGGTAGATGTTATGAGAATTAAGAGAAGATTTGGAAGCAAGTGTGAGGAACAGATACAGTGAAAATGCAGTATATGCATGTATGACATTTTCAAATATTAATCCAAAATTAGTAATTTAAAAATCATAATATCTGAGGAATCCTGCCTGACCAGTGGCATGGGTTCCTTCTGGTCTGGGCCACTGCCCTGAGAAGACCTTAGGTGCAAACTCCACAGCCAGTACCACAACACCCAGAGGAAGCTTCACTCCCAGATGCTCTAACATACCCATGATCCCAGGATCTCAGGAGCTTGGTCACACCAGGATCTCAGGGTCCCAGAAGCAGCTTGACTCCCAGGAGCTCTGACACACCCAGGATCTCAGGATCACAGGATCCCAGAATCACAGGATCTCAGACACAGCTGGTCTCAGAGGAGTTCTGACACAACCAGGATCTCTTTTTGGTACTTCAGATAACTGAACAGGTAACATAGATTATTGGGTAAAGATGACCATTCTGTGACTGAAGACTTGAATTCACACTCACTACCCTACCAGTCTCTCATGGTCTGGTTTAGTCTGGACCCTTCCAGGTGACTCTGGCTGAATTCTTACTCATATCTACAATAAAATCCTTTTCCTCAACCATACCAAGAAGTGATAATGTCTCATTTAACTTCATCTGGTGCTCTAAATATGGGAAGGTCACATATGAACACTTTTCCAAGTCCTCTGTGATGGCTAACTCCTGGAATATATTGGAATCAGAAATGGCAGGTCTGTGAAAAGAAGTTGCTCAGTCATGAAATTAAAAAGCCCCAGCTCAGGTTATGCCATACTCTCCCAGACTTGGGAGCCTCTGACCTATTAGACATCATACATTATATTTTAAATTTAATTATTCTGCTTAAGAGATCTGCCTTATGCTTTTTCATTCTACAGTGATGGTCCTCCTTAGATCTCTTTCAAGTCATAGACCTAGGATACACTTTGGGAAATTAAAACAAAGGCAGAAGACTACAACTATGGAGACTTAGGCATGTGGGAGAGTACATTGCATATTTACATAAGCATTTTAATAAACTATTGTTGTTCATAGTGAATATTTTTCATCTAGGGTTATTATGCTCACCTGGCAAAATTATACTTTGTTTGAGAAGAGACTTATTTCCCTTTCTGAGTGAGATTCAGATATCCTTTCATGGGCCCTCCTTGTTACTGAGCTTCTTTGTATCTGTGGATTATAGCACAGTTAGCCTCTACTTCAAGGCTAATATCCACTTATGTATATATAACATGTGTGTCTTTTTCTGTTTGTCTTACCTTACTTGTGATGTTATTTTCTAGTTCCATCTATTTACTGGCAAATTTCGGGTTGCCCTTATTTGTAGTAGCTGAATAGTATTCCATTGTGTAGATGTATCACATTATTTTTAACTGTTATTTAGGTGAGACACTTCTGTGTTGTTTCTAGTCTCTGGGGTTTACGAGGAAACCCACTATGAACATAGTTGAGTAAGTATCCTTGTGGTATGGTGGAACAGTTTTTAGATTTTTTGTTTTTGTTTTTGTTTTTGTTTTTGTATATGCCTAGTAGTGTTATAGGAAGTTCTTGAGATAGAACTAGTTCCAATTGCCTGGGAAACTACCAGATTGATTTCCAAAATGGTTGCACAAGTTTGCATAACCACCAGCAGAGGAAGAGTACTTCCCTTGCTCCACTTCCTTGTCAGTATGTGCTGTCACTTGAATTTTTTATCTTGGACATTGTGATTTTTGATCTTGGACATTGTAAAATAGAATCTCATAGTTTTATTGATTAGCATTTTCACAGTGATTAAGAATGCTAAAAAATTCCTTAAGTACCTCTTGTCATTAGAAATTCCTTTATTAAGAAATTCTCTGTTTAGCCCTGTATCTCATTTTTAAAACTAGGTTATTTGGCATGTTGTTGTTCAATTTTTTGAGTTCTTTATATATCGTGGATATTAACCTTCTGTTAGATGTAAGGTTGATGAATATCTTTTACAGGAAAAGGGGTGGGGAAGGGAACAGAAGTGAGAGAGAATCAGATGTGGAGAGAACAGAAGTAGTGAGTAAGAAGGCTGGGAGAGAGAAGGAAATCAAGGTGGGAGAGCATCTCTGAGACAAACTTTGGACCTGGGATAGGAGTGGACCCTGGCAGTATAATAAGGTTATCCCAGCTGAGACTCCTAGCAGTAGGAGATATGGAGAATGAAGTGGCCACCTCCTAAAACCAGGAAAGACTTCCAGCAGAGGGAGGCAGACATCAACACAACCACAAACCATCAACCTAAAATTTGTCCTGCTTAGAAGATGTGAGGGGAAAAAGATCAAGCAGAGTTTGAGGGAGAAACCAAACAATGGCTAGCCCAAGTTGAGATGCAGTCAATGGGAAAGAACCAACCCCTGACACTATTAATGAAAGTCTGCTATGCTTAAGAAGGGAATCTAGCATAACTGTCTCCTGAGAGGCTTCATCCAGTATCAGATGAAAACAGATGCAGAAACCCATAGAGAAATGTCAGGTGTAATTTGTGGAGTCTTATGGAAGAGTAGGATAGAATGAAGCAAATTGAAAAGGATCAAGGATACCACAAAACACATACAGAGTCAAGTAACTGGGCCCATGGGGGCTCACAGAGACTGAAACACAAACTAGAGTTTGCACAGGTGGACCTAAGTTGGAGACGGGAGGATAGGGGTAGGAAGTTGGGGTATGGAAGAGGCTACCCTGTCTTAGGAAGGGGGTTGGAGGTGGGACTGGGAGGAAAGGACAAATAGGAGCTACTGCGATCAGGATATAAAGTGAATAAATAGATAAATTAAATAATGGAAAAATAAGAAAAGAGAACTTCAATAAAATGCTACATTTTATTGAAGGTCAGGACTTAATGATGGTTGTCACCATGTGTTGCCTACTTGAGTTGTTATTTAGAGGCATGTTCTCTGATAAAGTAATTGGCCTAATGGCTAGCTGTAAGTCAAAACTCTCTCTATTTGTTATGGAAACAGGGCGTATGGGCTTGGCATAAGACCCTTCTTATTGGAAAGGACTGTAAGGGCTAATCAATTCTGATGAACAAATATCTCCATTTTGGCATTATTATTGATACATAGCCCATTTGGATTATATTTCCTACACCAATTTACACTCCTCAGATCTCTGATGATGTGAGATGCATCAGCCTAAGGTATATATTATTAGATGTAATATTGAATCCCCAAAATGGCAGTGGCTGTGACTATGTACTAAAAAGAAGGACTCAGACCAGGTAAATAGGATTGTGGTTAGGTAAACAAAAGCCCAAATTCAACATTCCTCAGTTTTTCTTTCCCAATAAAATTGGTCTCATAAGGTGGTTTTCTGTTTATCAGGACCTTCCTTGATGTGCTCACAGAAGTCAACTACCTCTGTTAAGTGCATCCAGATCACAGAACAGTCTGTATCACCTTAAGGACTCCCACCCTACAGACCTTCACATAATACCCACTTCATTTTCCTCATTTTGCTTCTCTCAGTCTCTTGATATATATCCATAGCAGTTTAATTCCCAATAATGCTTTCTTAATACCCATGAAGTGGTCCAATTCAGTTGTTTCAAGCTGCCCTTTTTATATATGTAAATTGATATCGTCTATTTATGGCATTAGCTGGAGCCCAATGTCTGTTACCTATAAACAGCTTTTCCTTTATTTTTCTGAGTTCATCAAGTCATTTCTCATACAGGATTGTATATATTTTAGAAAGGGTCCAACAGGCTTTCCAATGGGAGTTTTATTAACTCCTGAGAGAAAAAAATGTATAGGTTTTTTTTTCTGTCAAAATGAATCTTCAATATAATGGATTGATGTCTCCTTAATATTTGAAATGTTAAAGATCAGCAAAATTAACAAAATAAGTTTGTTTATTTATTATTTTAGAAAGTAAGACAACAAATGGGAGCAATGTAAAAAACTAAAAATTGTCCGAATTGGACATTTACAGAGGGCACAGTTGAAGGTGTTAACATTTTATTTTCCCCACTGGGTAATGTAGAATATGGCATAGTTATCTGAATGTTTTCCAATAAGATGATATGGGGAAGTGTTAAAAACACAGAGCAAGTCGCGACATACCTAACTTTTTTTAGCCACTCTGACTGGTGTGAGATGAAATTTCAGGGTTGTTCTGATTTGCATTTCCCTGATGACTAAGGATGTTGAACATTTCTTTAGGTGCTTCTCAGCCATTCGAGTTTCCTCAGTTGAAAATTCCCTGTTTATCTCTCTTCCCCATTTTTTGATAGTGTTATTTGGATCTTTGGAGTCTAGCTTGTAGAATTCTTTGTCTATATTAGATATTAGCCCTCTATTGAATGTAGGATTGGTAAAGATCTTTTCCCAATCTGTAGGCTGTCATTTTGTCCTATTTATAGTGTCCTTTACCTTACAGATGTTTTATAATTGTATCAGGTCCCATCTGTCGATTCTTGATCTTAGAGCATAAGCCATTGGTGTTATATTCAAGAACTTTTCCCCTGTGCCCATGTGTTCAAGAATTTTCCCCAATTACTCTTCTATTAGATTCAGTGTATCTGGTTTTAAGTGGAGGTTCATGATCTACTTGGACTTGAGCTTTGTACAGGGAGATAGGAATGGATCAATTCACAATCTTCTACATATAGACCGCCAGTTGAACCAGCACCATTTGTTGAAGATGCTGTCTTTCTTCCACTGTATGGTTTTAGCTCTTTTGTCAAAGATCAAGTGACCATAAGTGTGCAGGTTCATTTCTGGGTCTTCAATTCTATTCCATTGATCTACCTGCCTGTCACTGTACCAATACCATGCAGTTTTTATCACTAGTGCTCTGTAGCACAGCTTGAAGTCAGGGAGGCTGATTCTCCTAGAAATTCTTTTATTGTTGAGAATAGTTTTTGCTATCCTAGGTTTTTTGTTATTCCATATGAATTAGAGAATTGATCTTTCTAAGTCTATGAAGAATTGAGTTTGGATTTTGATGGAGATAGCATTGAATCTGTAGATTGCTTTCAGCAGGATGGCAATTTTAACTATATCAATCCTGCTGATCCATGAACATGGGAGATCTTTCCATCTTCTGAGGTCTTCTTCGATTTCTTTCTTCAGA
>JADRCH010007059.1:0-13224 GCA_019843965.1 Rhynchomys soricoides
AATTTGGTATATTATACTCAGTCAGTTTTGGCAAAGAAAATATCAACGTGTGAATATAGATGATATAGTTGAGGTAGGTTCTTCCTAGATAGTCCAGTTTGTTAGTATACTGGAAGGACTCTTGTATCTGGCCGGCTTTCGTTAGGAGATACTATGTCATGAGGAACGGAGATAATGGTAAGACCATTTCAGAAGTGTGGAGCCCTGTCCAGTGAAAGAGGGTGAAGCAGCGTGGGCAGGAGAACTGAGGAGACCCACCCTTCCCAGGGAAGCTGTGGCCTTTCTTTCGTCATCCATCACCTTGTACTTACCTGTCTGCATTTTCCAATTTTGTATGGGTCCAGGATCGTTATTTGTACTATAAATGACAGGGAATTGAATTTGTTTCCTGATATGATACACTGCATTTTGGAGAAGGGTGGGTATAAATTGAGGAAGAACAATATAAAAATATTTTGGTATGACTTGATAAACTTGTTCTCCTAACCAACTTTATTTATTGATACACTACTTTTACCTTCACTAGGAATGGTTTTGTAAGCCTTTGTTTAATAACTTTGTAGTATCTGAATTGCTAGTAAGGCATAATCATAACCATGTAGGTTTACCTAATTATTTTGTCTGCCTGATTGTGGGGTGGATTTTTTGTCTCTACAGAAAGAACGGAAGGAAAAAATCTGGGATCCAATTCACAGAGTTGCGCTGGCAGAAGCTTGTAGAAAACAAGAAGAATTTGATGTTGCCAACAATGGCTCTTCCCAAGTTGGCGCTACTCACTTTTACTCACATGTTTCACAGAATTATGTTAGTATTCTAAAGGACTCAGCCTTTTCCTAGGGTTCATCCCTTGGCAGTTTTTTCTCAGTGGTTTAAAGTTACCAGTTCTGACATCATTATTTATACATCAACTTTCATATGTGTTTATGAATGTTTTAAAACATGGTCACGAAGTCTTTCCTACCAGCTCACATAGAGATTTCTCTGTTCCTCTTCTTAGCCACCATCTCAATTGTCCTCCTTGAAATCATGATTCTGTTTCCTAACAGTATAGAATGGGTTTCCTCTTTCAAGTTTGTAAAATGGACCCATACAAAGCTTTTATGCAGTTTCTTTTGCCAAGAATGTTAGGATCTCTTCTGTGGCCTGGCTATTACAGTTTATTTTACTTCTATTTTTATAGGTATATTACAGTTTGTTCATCTTGCACATAGGTATAGAGTGGTTTGTTTTTTTTTGGACTGTTATCATGAATAAGGTTATTTTAACAGTTAAAGAGATTGCTCAGCGGTTAAGAACCCTTGTTGCTCTTGAGGCTGACCCAAAACTTAGTTTGTAGCTCTAGTTTCAGGAGCTCCGATGTACTCTGGCCCCTACAAGCATCAGGCACGCAGGCGGTGCACATACATATGTATAAAATACTACACATATACAATCAAAATCAATCTTTAAAAAATAAAAATATTTTAAATATTGTTGGCTGTAGCTTTTCATAGACTATAATGATTATGCCTGTTTATATTCCCACCATAGGCATATAAATGTACCCACTAATGTTTTTAAACATTTTTTTTTAAATTTTATATATATGAGTGTTTGCCTACACCATGTGTTCATGGTGCCCTCAGAAGCCCTCAGAGGATAATACATCCCCTGGAAATTAAATTAGATAGTTATGAGTTACCATGTGGATTCTGGGAAGTAAACCAAGGTCTACTTTACTCCTCTCCCCCCATTAATTTTTAAAGTAGTTTATAGATGAAAATAATGTCCTTTTAAATGTTTTTGGTTTTATGCTTTCTCTTTAAAAAGAAAAACCAAGGTATGTTTATTCGTCAACAGTGTTACAATTTAGAACTACAACATTGAAAAAGCAAACAAGCTTCTCAGTATTTTCAACTTTCTGGGATTTTACTCTGAGATTCAGGGGCAATCGGTCAGTATTCCTAGGTTATTCTCATAGTTTTCAAAACTGTATTTTAAACTGTTCTACCAGTTGTCATACTATAATTTGGATAGCTATAATTCTTACAGAATAAAATAGCCTTACATTTAGTATGACTTACAAAGAACTAGACCCTACAGAAATAGTCAATGAAAACATAATTTAAAATTCCTGTCTCTAAGTAACATAATAGCTACTCATGGTACCAAAGGTAGCCACTGCTGATTTAGGAGCTTACCTTGCATGGAGAAGTGTTAAACCTTGAGAATGAATTCAAGGGACTTCCATGAATTGCACTATATATGTGAATTCATTAATAGTAAACATTTTGTCTTTATTGTGAAAATAATGTGCCAAATTGCAACAACATTGGACAATCCAGGCATGTAAATAAGTAACAAATAAAACGTTTTTGAATTTTTTTTTTTATTATGAATATGCACTTTTCTTAATCAAAAGTGGAATTGTGGGTTGGGGATATAACTTAGTGGTAGAGCACGTCCCTATGTATCCAACACCCTAGATTCCGTCTCCAACACTGCAGGAACATTTTGTTTCCTTATTAGTTTTCCCAAGTGAAGCGATTTGTTTTCTATTTGTACAACACTGTCTTTTGTCATATGTTAATACAACGTGCAGGTATACAAAGTGCCATCTAATAGTCATCTGTTTTCTTACTAATAGGCCAATAAACTAATCAAGGAAGAGTTGCAAAGTCAAGTGGAATTACTTAATTCTTTTGAGAAAAAGTATAGTGATCCAGGCCCTGTATATGATTGCTTGGTGTGGCATGATGGTGAAACCTGGAGGTAATCTCAAGTATTCTGCAGATCTTCTTTATTAAAAATGTTTTTATTTACCCTGAAGAACTTTAATCCCTCAGAGCTGTACAGAATTCTGGTTTATATAGCCATATCACTTAGCAACATTATGTGAAAGTCATCAGCTTTTGCTAGTTGTGGACAAGCCTTTTGAACTTAGTATTTTTCACAGTAAACATTATACTTATCTATTTTTTAAAAACTTGATTAGCCACATTTTGGCAGACTAATCACTGAGATATATAGAAATGCTCCTTGTTAAAACTGCACAATTTGGAAGGTAACCACAAATATTGTAGGACCTTTACCAAAAGCATAATGAGGGTTCGAACAAGAAAATTTGGGCTTAGATGTTTTAAATAGAGATAGAATAGCTAAGTTAACTTGGCAAAATGACACAGTAATTAAATATTCAGTTCTGGGTTAGTCAATTGGGAGTTTTACTACAAGTTGCTTAGTGAATAGCAGTCCATTTGGGGCTGTGTAACAAAACTGTCACATACAAACATACAAAAAAATGTATCTTCTAATTTTTAATAGTAATAAAATGGGTAAGGAGCAGGTAGGAAGAAAACCATAAAATTAGGTGGAAATTTTATTTTGTTTAAAAAAATGTTTTCCTAAAGCTCTATGTGACTAAAGTTTATGGTCATGTGGTGTCAGAAAGCTCCAAAGGCTGCTGGATTCACAATGGCAGCACTAAAAATGGTAGCAGGAAGTAAGATCCTTCATGTTTGACCCATCCTAGAACTAGGCTACACTCCAACCCAAGCTTTAGTATAAATGTTCACCTGCCCAGATGATTTTCTATACCATCTGTGACCATCAGTGTCCTCGTGTGTGTTTTTAGCATTGACTTCTGGGAAACGTCTGACCTAAGCCTAACTGCTTGCTTTGTGAAACAAAGGAGTCTTGTCATTGGATTTGAGTGGTGGGAGAAGTAGGCCCTGGGAAGATGACTGAGAAACTGTGTTGTGTGATCTTAGACAGGGGAGTGGAAGGATACATTTTAATGTCTACTTCTCCTTCCCAACAGAGCTTGTGTTGATTCGAGTGAAAATGGGGACTTGAGTAAGTCTTCTGTATTGAGAAACTACAAAGAGGCCCAAGAGTACAGCTCCTTTGGCGCAGCTGAGATGCTGAACTACTCTGTTAACATTTATGATGATGGAAACCTGCTCTCCATTGTGACCAGTGGAGGTATGCGCCAAACTTACTAGTGAGAGGTAGTCACGCAGTGGCTGCAGGGTAAATTTGTGTGCACAGAGTGAGGCTCTAGTGAATTCATTACAGAATTTTTTATTGAAGAACCAAGCCTAGAAATTTTGTGATTTCACTGTGTAGAAGTAATTCACAAATAAAAACAAAACCTTAACATCTGAAAATCCATGAATAAATATGAAATGATTTTACTTGCAAATATTAACCTCTGAGAAATTCACCCCTAACTACAGATATTTATATAAAAAGAATCTCACCATAGTATTCCATGTAAGTTTTTAAAAATTGGCTACTAGATATTTGTCCTACTAGGTAACTATCCAAGACAGATTCTGCATATTTATATTATGATATAAAATATTACACAATCAAAAATAATATACAAAATGCCAAATACATGAGTTTTGGTGAAAATATATCCATCATAAAATGCTTGTATCAAGTGGAAGAGCATGCCGAAGAATACTGTGGGTTGCAGGTAGGCTTGGATGAGACTAAAGCAAGTGGAAACAACATGCAGCTTTTAGGACTGGGCAGGTGAGGCGAAAGGAGAAGGCAGTAGTAGTAAGCTACGACTGTGTTCCGAAAGACAGACCACAGATAGGGGAGTGCAAAACAAGATAACCAGCACATGGTATAATTAAAATATGATAAGCATACACAAATATAATGAGATTTATTATTTTGTGTGCTGACATTAGAAAACCCAGTAACTATAATTTCATTCTCCCAAAGTAACTATCTTGATTAAAACTATCTTGATATAAAAACTGAGTTTTTATATGAGACTAACTCAACCTTACGAACTTATTTCAATGAATACTAATTCGTATTGACTGTCTATTCTGTGGGTTAATATATTAAACGGCCATTTACTTTCAGTGAACCCTAAGTTATTTGGGATTTTGAATTATATAAATAATGCAGCCATGAACATTTATGTGAATGTCTTGGTAAATATGTTTACACATATCTGTTGGATACTGGGGCAAAAGTGAGACTGCTAAATTCAAAAGTATGCCTCTGTTCAGATTTCTCGAACAAGAATGGTGTGTGGTGTATTCTAAACTGTTGTCAGCCTTTACCATCTTAGTTATATTGCAAAGTGCATAGAGATACTTCATTGTGGCAGCAATTTGTAATTCTAAGGTGACTGATGAAGCAAACATGTTTTCATGCTTTGTATGCCTTGGGGACATCCTTCTTGTGAGATGCCTTTTCACATGTCTCGCCCACTTTGCTTGGTAGACAGGGTGTCTCCATTCATTTCTTCCTTTGTTGTATTTGGGAGATTTTTGAAATACTTTGAATAGCATGTTACTTGTGAATTCTGTGTATTACAAATACTTGCTGTCTTCTGTGGCTTACATTTTTTTCCTTACTACAGAGTTGTATCCAGGGTAGAGGAAAAAATAAACATGTAATTGAAATTTATTTTGTTTGATTTAAATGAATATATTTGAGATAATATTAGATATATAATCGGGTTATATTTTTATTAAATTATTTTGTCATAATGCACATGTTGAAATGGTTAAAATTTTCACATGTGAAGACATTTTTTTGCCATCTTATGCACAAACCCCCTATTTGTGTTTACAGGAGCTCATGGAACCCATGTAGCGAGTATAGCTGCTGGGCATTTTCCAGAAGAGCCTGAACGGAATGGAGTCGCTCCTGGTGCTCAGATTTTATCCATTAAGATTGGTGATACAAGGCTAAGCACCATGGAAACAGGCACAGGCCTCATCAGAGCCGTGAGTTCTTGATGTAGATTAATAATTTAGAGGATTAGAAACTTATGTTTATAAAATGCTGCTGGTCTATTGAGAGCATATTTAACAGTATTGTGATGTACAGAACAGTGTTTTTAGAAGTAAACCAATGCTGATTAATTCATCTTAAATTTTGTAAAGCTGCTAGGTGGTGGTGGTGCTTGCTTTATAATCCCAGCACTAAGGAGGCAAAGACAGGCGGATCTCTGAGTTCGAAGCTAGTCATATCTGCAGTGAGTTTCAGGACAGCCAAGGTTATACAAGGAAACACTTTCCAAAAAAAAAGCAAAATTTAGAGTTAAAAATTGCCAGGAAAAAATTTCTTGACTTAAAGTCTTTATAGGAAAAAAAAGAAACTTTATACTCATTGTAGTAAGTCTCTTAGCAAACTTTTAAAGATAATTTTTAAAAATATATAACTTGATCCAGTACTCTAGAAGAAAATTCACGCCCTTAGTAAATGTAATAGTCTGTATATTTGTTTATCATATAACTTAAGTACCTTTAAATAGAATCATTGTGTTGCCTCTACACATTCTCACCTGTGTTCTTACATTCTAAAAAGAATAGTTTCACTTTTAACTGTCAGTTTACTGAATTTGTTCCCCTGCTACCTTTTGGCTTTAATTACTGTATGCCTAGAAATACCTTATAAATTAGGATATGGTTAGTCTAGACACTGTAGGATTATAAACTTTATTTCCTGGTTAATCTGTTGCTAAAAATGACTTCCTAAACCAGATTCTTAATCTTTTAATAGATGATAGAAGTTATAAATCATAAGTGTGATCTTGTCAACTACAGTTATGGAGAAGCAACTCATTGGCCAAATTCTGGGTAAGTACTTTTTTTGGGGGGGGGATGGAGAGGGAGTTGTTATATCATAGAACCTACCTAATGAAGATGATCAAATGTTTTAAGTAAGTGAACTGAATGAAATTACAATAAAATATAACCACGATTGGCAGAAAATTGTTTTGTAAGTCAGACTCTTACTCCCATTGTCATGTCTTTGATGCCAGGTCTCATCACTGCACCTTGTCAGACCGTTCCAGGCATGGTTACTCCTCCATAACAGTGGTTCTGAGACTCACAACCTCCAAGCCCTCTGGCATTGGTCATTGCTTATTACTTCTACATTTTCCTTTCCTTCCAGACAATTTGGATTTGTTGAGCCATCCACCACCAAAATCGGTCATTCAACAGAGGTCCTGGGATTTCTCTGTGGTACTTAGCTGACAGATGCCCAGATGTGCTGCTTGCTATTCCCTTTAGTCACTTGACCTTACCTACAAACCTTTCTGTTGTTACACATACTGGCTCCACTCATTAAGCTGTCTGGTCAGTCTGTGCCACTTTCTGTCCCTCATCCCCTTCTCTCTTGTAATTTTGTTGTGTGACAAAACGTTTCCTCGGGAGATGGCACACATAAGACCAAAATTCAGACACCATCAAAGTCCACCTTGGTGAACCAGTGAGTTTGATTGGGGTTATTTACAGAGAGGTATAGGTGAGACGGTATTTACAGGAGCAGAAATGCTCAAAGACAGCTATATCACCAAAGCCCGCTCTAGCATGGGAGGCAACTCACAAAAGCTGGGAATTTGGAGCACATTCCATAGCCTGCAGGCAGCTCAACAGGTTGGAAACTGTCTTTTCCAGGTGCCTCGGTTGCTGTAAACGTCTTCCAGGCACAGTGGCTGGTTTCTGCTTACCCTAAGTAGCTGTTGTGGTCTCAGAGTGTACTTTGTAGTCTGGCTTTCTGAGCATCTTCATAGCAGTTCAGCCTCACTCCTCTGAGGGCGACTCCCAGCTTTCTATGCTGACTTTGGTAGGGAGGGGTCTAGTGAATTTAATCAGGGTGAGGGGCTTCCTGACAGACACCTTTTTGAGTTGTTTACCATGCTGCCTAAGGCGGAGCTTTGCTTCAGGATGAAGTATTTGAGCCTCAGAGGGAACTGTTGCATATGTCATCCATATCCTTTCTTCGAAGGACAGTGTTGGCTTTAGCTCCTTTATATGTATCTGAAATATTTAGAGCATTTACTTAGTGATCAGTGTGTCTATCACTCAAAGCACCAAAGTATGTGATGCTGTATTTAAGGTCTATCAGAAGGAAAGCTTTAACAACCTAGAGGCTGTTGTTTATTGTTACCAAATGGTTCACTTTTTTTGCAGGTAATTGGGTTTCTTGTGAGATATTTTTTATTGCCCTTGTTATATGTGCCCTGCCAGTTTTCACCATTTCTTTCTATAGTGCACTTTTACCCCTTGTCATCTCATTATCTTTTTCAGCTGAGTGATCTTTTTCTCCTTTGTCAGTTACACTTATATTTTCTCTCCCCTCCTCTCCCCTCTCCTCTCTTCTCCAACCCCCCCCCCCCCCCCCCGTGTGTGTGTGTGTGTGTGTGTGTGTGTGTGTGTGTGTTTCACTTGTGCATGGCATCTGTGGCAGTCCAGAAGTGGGTAGTAGATCTCTGGAGCTGGAGTCACAGGCAGTTGTTAGCCACAATGTTGTGTGTGTTGGTAACTGAACTTAGATATCATGTTAAACATCACACATTGGATTTTGCAAGACCTTTTGAAGCTGGATGATTTATAATCTCCAATTTCTTCATTTATCTAACATCATCTTCCTTAACTAATGCCAGTAAACTTTCTTGTTTGTTGTTAATCTTTAACTAGATTTCTTTGATTTTAAATTTCTTTGGTTTTCTACTAGTCTCTCCCCATCCCACCCCCCATGTAACTTTGTCTGTAAAGACACTAGCTAGCAGTTTTTAGCCAAATAATCCCTAGTCAAAGTGCATGCAGGAGTCACTTCATTGTTTTGTTTTCTTTGGTTTGGTTTTCATTTTTCTTTCAGTGTTAACCACTTCACAACCCTTGTTAATATTTTAATGCTCTGTAGGTTTGGGGTTTGTTTCCCACATTAGGGTTTGTTAGTTTGTTTGCTTGTTGCTTCTTTTGGGACAGGGTCCCACTCTTTCCCCTTGGTTGGCCTGGACGTCTCTATGTAAAAGCACACTGACCTCGGGGTCATAAAGCTACTTTTGTTACTGCCTCTAGAGGGCTGGGACTAAAGGTGTGCACCATCACTCAGGCTATGGTTATCTCTTATGTTAGTCTTGCCCGTAATCTGATTTTCCACTTCCAGGAAACTCAACTAGGGTATACCAGTGGTAATAGCACTGTGTCCTACTACAAACCTACCTGTCCGTGTATAGGTACCCACATAACTGAATGTACCTGATATACATCTCCTCATTTAAAGTACTGGCAGTTACACAGCTTGGAATCCAGGGGATTTGTTTGGTTATAAATTAAATATGGAAGTTGTATTTGATCAAAGTAATTTTTTTTTTTTTTCAGGAGAATTTGTGAAGTAATTAATGAAGCAGTATGGAAACATAATACAATTTATGTGTCGAGTGCTGGGAATAATGGCCCATGCCTTTCTACAGTGGGTTGTCCAGGAGGAACTACATCCAGTGTGATAGGTTAGTAAGCTGTACAATTTCAGAAATAGGTTTGTGTAAATACAAGCAAAGCCAGAGACTAAATGAGGAAAAGCACAAGTTTGAGGTTAGCCCGTGATACTGGAGAGACCTGTATCAAAAAATATTTAAATGAAACCATAAACCACTGTTTAATCAAGTATTATATCCTATCCTGTATATAAAACACTGGAGGTCCAGGTATTTTCAGTCATTTTACGTTGTGACAGGAAGTTTTCATCTATAGAGTCAAGCTACATGAACAAACCTTCCTAATGTTTTAAGTAAGCTTACAGTTTTGTGGGCTGCATGTGTCCTGTGAGCTACGGGTTGGATAGACCTTAAATGTGTTTCTAGGAAAGTCTGATGAACTGTGTTACCTAGAATTTATTGTAATTTAGGAAAAGTGGTTTAATAGAAATATGTGCACACATTTTGGCAGTTTTCTTAATGCACATAATAATCCTGGAAGTTATTTTTTATGTGTTCAAAAGCAGTGTACATAGTATAACATAAACTTCCTTTGTTTCTGTATTCAATGGTTTCTCTTAACATTTACGAGAGAGAGAGAGAGAGAGAGAGAGAGAGAGAGAGAGCGAGCTCACGCTCTAATGTACATTATAAGCCTAGTATTTCACTGGGGAAAAAAGTTGGGATGCATGAGATGAATTATGTTCCCTTCGTTAACGGCACAATCCATCCTAATAGGTGTCGGAGCTTATGTTTCTCCTGATATGATGGTTGCAGAGTATTCACTGAGAGAGAAACTACCTGCAAATCAATATACATGGTCTTCTAGAGGCCCAAGGTAAGTATTATTGGAAGTAATAGATATATTTGATTAAACTTTATACTGTTGGGAGGGGGGCTTGTAGAAAATAAATATTAATAGCCTTGTTTTGAGCAAATCTGATATTTAAACTTGGTGAAACAAATGTGCTTTTATAACGGATCATAGTAACAGATCCTATGTTCATTTTCAAGTTATAAACTACTTTGAGCATTTTGGGTGAAATCTATTAAGCAAGCAAATTCAGATTGGCAAGTTTTGGTTCTCTAACGTCATCTGCACTATATGTGTCTGATTCTAGGAACTTTTTTTTATTAAGAGATTATATAAGTCTTAATTTTTAATAGTACCTCTTTAGGACATCAGTGGGTACTGGCACCTGATAAAAAATAGAGTCCATTTTAATTCATCCCTTTATTTCTTTGGAGATGATTTAGAAGAATTTTGATTTTGATTCAGCAACTGACATTGTCAGATGGTGGGACAATAGGAGTAAGATCAGGTGGTTAAACCCATTCTAGAGGAGGTGGTCATAGTCTTGAAGGATTGATGGAATGGTCAGATATAGGAAGAGGTTCTATATGCATGGAGCCAAGGTAAGCAGGTTTTGGTGTAGAACTAATTTACTATACTAAACTCATTTCTTATGTTATCAGGAAAGTTTGTCTTGTTCCGTCATCATAAGCTTCCATCCTCCATCCATCTGATGTCAGTAACAATAGCTATAGATGAGAATCCAAAGTATGGACTGAAGAAGATGGCTCAGTAGCTAAGAATACATAGTAAGAACTCTTACAGAAGACCTGAGTTCCGTTTCCCACACTTATGTTGGGAAGCTCACAACTGGCTGCAACTCACCAGAGAACCTAATAATACCTCTGCGCTACAGACAGACAGACAGTTACGCACGCGTGCACGCGCACACACACACACACACACAAACACACACTTAAAAATATAAAAATCTTTACCTTTTTCAAAAAAATTCTAAGTTCACAAAGGTTGTATGTTCAGTTAATACAAAAGGTTTATATTCAGTTAATACAAAAGTTATTAAATTACTTCTAAATCTGATTTCTAAATTACAAGTTTTATGTTAAAATTTAAAATGAAAATATATTTGAAATAAAAACAAAGTATTATGGACTTATTTAAGCCAGCCTTTGCTAATGTCACTTTCTGTAGAAAATTTGAGGAGTTTCTTCAGATGATTGGGGTATAGTGCAGTGATAGGATATATGCTTAGCATATGTAAGGACTTAGAGTTGATCTCAGCACCCAAACCAAAACTAATGCACAAAGAATTACTTTAGTAAAATCTACAACAAACTTACTGATCTAAGAATTGTTTGTCTTTATCTGGTATATAACACATGAAGATATTTGGTTAAATTATCAAGATGTGGGCTAATGATTACTGTGAAAAACATATTTGATAATGCTCTCTGAAACACTGTCCTACCTCTCCCTCAGCATAGAATATTAGATACATAGATCTGATTTTGATTTCTTGGTTTCTCTATTGAAACTGAAACTTCAAACAGTGGCATATGAGAGCCTATTTGCAGGAATTACACCTCTACCACAGTGTCTGGTGTCAGTTGTTCTCCATGACTCCCTCATTCTTGTTATTTTTAAAATTGTCTTCAAAACCAGTACCACATGGACAATATTTATGACACTGCCATGTTCTGCTGTACTCTAGAGAGATGGCCCAGGCCTTGGACCACAACTGTATCAACCTCTATGTGCTAATTCTGGAGAAACATTTCTCATGCAGTGGTTTTGTTGTTGTTCTTGATGATGATGATGATGATGATGATGATGATGATGATGATGATGATGATTTATTAACATCCCATATGTTGACCCCTTCCCAGCCCCCCGCTCTCGACAATACCCCTATCTCTCTTCCCCTTTGCCTCTGAGAGAGTGCCCAACCCTGGGCATCCCCTCTCCCTGATGTATCTAGACTCTACACGATTAGGCAAATCCTCTTTCACTGAGGTCAGACAAGGCAGTCCTCTGCTACCTATGTGCCAGGGGCCTCAGACCAGCCCATGCATGTTCTTTGGTTGGTGGCTTAGTCTTTACAGGCTCCCAAGGGTCCAGGTTAGTTGACACTGGTGATCTTTTTATGGGATTGACATCGTGTTCAATTCCTTCAAATGTTCCCCTAACTCTTTCATAGGGGTCCCTGACTTCAATCCAATGCTTGGCTGTGAGTTTCTACATCTGTCTCACTAACTGCTGGTAGAGTCTCTTAAAGGACAGAAACTCCTGTCTGCACACACAACATACCATCATAGTATCAGGATTTGGTGCCCTCCCATGGAATGGATCCTAAGTTGAGGCGGTCACTGGTTAGCCATTCCTTCAGGCTCTGCTCCATTTTTAACCCCTGCATTTCTTTTAGACAGGAACATTTTTCAGTCAAAAATTTTGAAGGTGGCTTGATGTCCCCATTTCTATCTACTAGAGGTAGTTTCTTCAGGCTCCACCACCCCACTGATGGGCATTTCAGCTAAGGTCACCCACATTGAGTACTGGAAAAATCCCCCATCCCAGGTCTCTGGGATTTTTTAGGGGTTCACCTCACCCTTGGGAGCTGCATATTGTCATTCATTCACTTGGCCCTCTGGGCGTATCTCCTGTCTCCCCATACTTAATACTGCCCCCATTTTCCCTGGTTGGCACTCCAGCTCCCTTCTTCGCTATGCTTCCCCTGATCTTTTTGTTCCCTTTTGTAAGTGGGATTGAAGCGTCCTCATGTATGTCCTTTTAGGTCTGGGTCACCTCACTCAGGATGATATTTTCTTGCTCTATCCATTTGCCTGCTAAATTCACGATGTCCTTGTTTTAAGTAACTGAATAGTAATCCGTTGTGTAGTTGTACCACATTTTCTTTATCCATTTCCTATTTTGTTGAATTGGATACTATCTCTGAGCCTTTTAGTTAGTTTGGCTAAGGGTTTATCTATCTTGTTGAATTTCTCAAAGAACCAGCTCTTGGTTTCGTTGATTCTTTATATTGTTTTCTTTGTTTCTAATTGGCTGATTATAGCCCTGAGTTTGGCTGTTTACTGCCCTCTACTTCTCTTGGGTGTGTTTGCTTCTTGTTCTAGAGCTTTCAGGTGTACTATTGAGTTGCTAGTGTGGTA
Organism: Rhynchomys soricoides; assembly: GCA_019843965.1. Taxonomy (NCBI): domain Eukaryota; kingdom Metazoa; phylum Chordata; class Mammalia; order Rodentia; family Muridae; genus Rhynchomys; species Rhynchomys soricoides. The sequence continues at coordinate 13,208 of JADRCH010007059.1, forward strand.
TGATTGATTTTTTTTTT
>JADRCH010007065.1:7527-51170 GCA_019843965.1 Rhynchomys soricoides
ACATATATATATATATATATATATATATATATATATATGTATATATATATATATATATGCAAATAAAATTTCACAAGTAGGGATAATATGTAGGGATTTTTTTCCCCATTGGTTGTCATTGTTAGTGGTGGATGTAAGAGATCTCTATGAGTTATAATCTGAAAGCCATGGGATCAAATTTACTTGCTGAAATCTAATTTCTATTTATATCCAATGCTATTAAGACTTGTGAAGAGCCTGGAATATCAAGAGTCTCATTTTTTTCTCATTCTAGCCAGTGAGGACGCAGTGTGAACTCTTTTGAGTCAGAGACTTAACTCTTACCACACAGAAATCTGATGGCATCTGACCTGATATTTCTTGGTTTATAAACATGTCTATAAATTTGTGCTATTTGTATGTTATCTAGCTTACAATTTTTAAAAGAGATGTTGGTCTTACTATGTTGTTTAGGCTGACCGGAAACTGTTGGGCTCATGTACTCCTGTTGTCTCAGTCTCTGAGTAGAAGGAGCCACAGATACCTCCTCAATTTGCAATTCTTTTAGAACAACAACTTGAACATGGACAATAGAACTTTGGATCATTAGGCTTCTTTATTGGTTACTTGCAAATAAGAAAGAAATGAGTCTTGCTGAGACAGAACACTGGATTTTCACATAGATCACCCCATGTAGTTAATATTTCCAAAGCTTCTGTTTTATGTGAAGAGGATCTGGGGCTTAGAGATGAGGAGAGGATGAGAGATGAGGAGGGGCAGGAGGGAGCCTCGTCCCAGTGGGATGTGAAAGAAGACTGGAACACTTTAGGGGATCACACATCTGTACAATCATGTGACAGAATGATTAAAAAGAATTAATTCTAAAAAGAATTAGAGAAGGATTAAGAGAGTGAGTGACTTCCCTTCAGAACAGTTGTGAGAGGAGGATTTTCTGGCTTTGAGGGAACAAGGAGAAAGGAATGCGGCTTAATTGATGTAAAACCACACCAGGGGTTTGAAGTGAGTGGCACTTAGAGCTTGGACATGGGTGGGAAAAGTCACAAAAATTGCTTGATGGCTTAAAAGTGGTTTTAGAGAACAAGATGAATAGACATGCCGAATCGGAGCCCCAGACCCTAGTAGCACAACTGACTCCATGATGGAAGCAACATCAGGGCTGTAAAACTCAGCACGTAGACAGCACCACCTGTCAAAATGAAAAGAAAGACCTAATCCATAAAGTCCATGGTTATGGGCAAGTCTCTAAATGTACTCACCTTGCTTTTTGGCTTCTGTAGTTCTGCTTCTGGCTAACTGTTCTTGTTAATTGAATTATGTCAACCCAGGTCATGGTTTTTGTGCTTAAAAGGCTCAGGGCTACACTGGGTTCCATACACGCAGTGCAGTCGCAGAATGGCTAATAAAGACCTTCTGTTGGCTTAAACCCGTGTCCTAGCAGTCTTCTCTGGAGAATATCCCACAACAATGTATGCAAGGAAAAGGGACTAATGTAAAAGTTTCTTAAACCATAAGAACAGCCCCCTGAAGAACCTCCAATGAGAAGGCTATCTTAGGTTAATTTTATTCAACTGTTTGTGAAAATAATCAATGATCTGAATATCAGGCCCATCTGTTATCTTAAAAGAGTCACACATTTTTTGTTTTGTTTTTCTTGTTTTATTTATTTATTCTTCTTTCATACAATACATCCCATCATACAATAGCCTCTCCTGTCTCCAAAACTCCCAGACTCACTTCATTTCTCTCCCAGATCTACTCCTCTGCCATTTCCCTTTAGAAAAGAGCAGGCCTCCCAGGGATATCAGCCAAATACAATATAAAAAGATGCAATATGACTAGGCATGAACCCTCACGTCAGGGCTGGATGAGACAACCCAGTAGGAAGAAAAGGGTCCCCCAAACAGGCAAAAGAATCAGAAACACTCTTACTCCAACAGTTAGGAGTCCCACAAAAGCCCAAGCTAAGCCACCACCTATATGCAGGGACCTAGCACAAACACAAGACAGGCTCCATGATTCTCCCTTCTCCAACTCCTCCAATAAGGACCCCCGAGCTCAGTCCACTGGTTGACTGCAAGCATCCACCTCTATATTTGTCAGGCTCTGGCAGAGCCTCTCAGGAGACAGCTTATCAGGCTCCCAACAGCAAGCACTTACCTGCATCAACAATAACGTCTGGGTTTGGCAACTGTATATGGGATGGGTCCCCAGGCGAGGCAGTCTCTGGATGGCTTTTCCTTCAGTTTCTGCTTCACACTTTGTCTCCATATTTCCTCCCGTGAGTATTTTGTCCACCCTTCTAAGAAGCACTGAAGCATCCACACTTTGGTCTTCCTTCTTTGCCCCAGTATATCTTGCAGGCAGGATGGAATGTAGGTGGAAGGTTCTGTGGCTGGGTTGGCTGTCCCAGTTGCACCATTAGAAGCTTTGCCTGGTTACGGAAGATGTCTAGTTCAGGATCCATATCCTCCATTACTAGGAATCCTCACTAGGGTCATCCTCAGAGGTTCCAGGAAGTTTCTACTTCATAACTCATCTGTTAGATATCAGAACGGCCATACCAGCTTCTTAGGGCTTTGCTTGGGGAACCTTCTCCCAACCTTTACTCTGAGGGACTGTGATTCTTTCTTTTTCTTTTTGAGACAGAGTTTCTCTGTGTAGCCCTGGCTGTCCTGGAACTCACTCTGTAGACCAGGCTAGCCTCGAACTCAGAAATCCGCCTGCCTCTGCCTCCCGAGTGCTGGGATTAAAGGCGTGTGCCACCACTGCCAGCAGGAATGTGATTCTTATATGCAGCAGAAAAATGGATACTGGTTTTGCATCTCTTCTGTTCGTTTATGTCTTTTTATTAGGGAATTGAGTCCATTGATAATGAGATATAGCAATGACCAATAATTGTTAATTCCTGTTATTTTTTTGTTTTGTTCTTGTTTTGTTGTTGTGTGTGCTTTCCTTCCTTTGGCTTTGCTGCTATGAGATTATTTCCTGTGTTTTCATGGCTGTAGTTTTCTTCCTTGTGTTGAAGCTTTCCTTATATTACCTTCTGTAGGGCTGGATTTGTGGATAGATATTGTTTAAATTTAAATAGGTTTCCATTTCAGCTCCCCAATTCCAGTTGTAGTCTCTCCTGCTGTCGCCCCCTAATCTGGTCCCCCCAACTTGTATCCACCCCCCCATGTCTGCTCACAAAACCTTTTCTATTTCCTCTTCCCAGGGAGATCCATGCATCTCCCCTAGAGCCTTCCTGTTTACCTAACCTCTCTGGGTCTGTGGATTGTTCCACCATGCTTGCTCTCCCTGCTTTCTTTCAGCCTTCTTTCTATCTGGCTTCCTCTGGCAAGTGTTGCCAACATTTTGGGGGCAGAGAACCTGCAGGTTCTCATTTCAGCAGTGGGATACGGGTCTAGGAACTGTGTGCCTTAGGGCAGGAAACTTGCCTAATGTCCTCCCAGAGGGCATAACATTGATCCTATAGACAAGGAGGTGGCACTCAGAGCTCAATGGCACTATGATGACACAATCAGTTTCATTATTATAGAGACTCAGTAGCAGCTACAGTCACAGGTTCAGCCACAACCCAACGCAGAGGAGGAAAATGCCATACCTGTCTTGTTTTGAACTTTGTGCCTGGCACCTTTGACCTGCAGATCCAGCTCATGAAAGCCCCTCCGCTGAGCAGGCTCCTGAGTGATGAGTGTCTTCAGTCATCACTGACCCTCCATGGGACACAGGGGCCACCCCTGGGTTTGGTGTGGGCACTGTCGTCTGTCATCTCTACTAGGTTACTCCTCCACTGTCCCTTGCCACCAGCTTTTTCAGCCTCTGACTCTCTGACTCCAGTCCCCATGTCCCCCATATGCAGTGTTAGAATGCACACAGTGGATAAGCAGGAACCCATAGGGCACAGCACTCAGGAAACTGTCCCAGTGGCACAATTTCCTCCTAAGTCTGAGTCTGTGTTGCAATCGCTGCACCATTTCCCAACAGGAAGATATGGTAGATCTTGTCCATGTAAGAATTTATACCCACAGAGGTGTAGGCAGGCAGCTTGGTGGGGCAGGGCAGGAGTCATCTATCCACCTGTCAAACATTTTTAGATGCTGATAGTTCCAAAACTAGGACTCTTTGAACTCTCAGAGTCCATGATAAGGCTGAAATACTGGACTATGAAGAGGAGTTTCAGAATCCCAGAGGGCCCTGTCAGGATTTACCAAAGAGTACGGGGTCAGGAGCTCCCACTTGGCTAAGCCAGGCTTCATGGAGAAAGTTGCATGGATGTCTACTTCAGAAAGCCATCTGAAACCAGTCTCCTTCTCTCCAGCCCTCAGTAATCTAGAGTACTCAATGCCTAGCACAGCAGGCCTTCCTCCTCAGTGCTTTTATGAATGTTTCTACTGGCATGGTACCACCATGGCTGTGCCTCACCCCCCCAGTCAGCAAGATATGGTGTCAAAAAGTGTCTCCCCTTCAGAGTCTCTGTGCTAGCAGTCCTGGACTAGGCAGATATTCTCTCTCCCCTCAACTTCTCCACTGAAAGCAAAGCTAGAGTCTGGGGCATGGACTGTCCCAGCTCTTCTAAGCTCAAGGTCATGGAACTAGATTATTTGGGTTATCTGAGCAACCTGATATGTCTTAATTGTTGGCAGCTGGAGTCCAATAATGAGCTCAGGCCCCAGTGTGAGAATCTGGCACCCACCCTCCTCGAGGTTATCATTCTCTGCCCATGGTGTCAAGATGGGCAATCAATAATCTTCATTGTGACCCCAGAGGTCATGCTGTCTTGAGGTTCCTTACACTGGATTTTAAAAGGGAAACTTTCCCAACCTTGTAGGGCAACATAATCAGAGGTAAGGGGATATGACATGTAGGGTCTCTAGCACAAAGGCTTGGGCTCTTTATGACAAAAGAACATGTTTTGGGAGAATTCAGGCAGCTTGAGCACAACTTAGCACCTTTGTATAATGACATAAGGTAAAAGAGAGGGCATTTGTTATAAAGACCAGAAATGTCTAGTAACAGGAAGGAGATAAGAATGGAAGTCATGCATATGGACCATAAAGGCAATGGGAGTTATCACAGGGGTCAGGAGGTTGCAATGGGACTATGGAAGTCAGGGGGACACCCACATATGTGAACAGGTACTCATGCAGACCGGAGACGTGGACCTTCTGATCCCCCTATCTTGTTACTAGGAATCATCCCATAGTCAGACATCTTCACAGATAAGCTGTGGTCTTACAAATATGGGCCTTGCCATGTACATAGAGCCCTTGAGAGTAGGGACAAACCTCAGCACATACAAAGTACCAACCTAGTTCTCCTTGGCATACACACACACACACACACACACACACACACCCTGTCCTAGACTTGAGGCAATAATAGATACTTAAAACTGCTAATATAAAATTGTGCCACTGTGCCACTGACTACTTTGGTACAGAACTAGATGAATGGGGTTGGATAATAAGAAGTGGGAAGCAAAGAGAAATCAATATTGACGATTGGACAGATTATCTTAAAACAAATTGTGGACAAATTTTAATTTATACACACAAATTTTAAATTACACAATAGATAGAGACACTTTTAGATATTTTCAAATCTAGTGACCAAGTTGGGAACCTCTATGTGCTGTGTTTTGAAAATATCTATGAATCATATTTCTATATTGAAAACCTCCGATGTGACAACCCCACAGGAAGAACAACAACATCTTTCCAGACCCCCCAGAGCTCCCAGGGACCAAACCACCAACCAAAGAGTACACATGGAGGGACCCATGGCTCCAGCCACATATGTAGCAGAGGATAGCCTTGTCAGGCATCAATGGGAGGAGAGGCCGTTGGTCCTATGAAGACTCTATGCCCCAGTGTAGGGGAATGCCAGTGCAGGGAGGCGGGAGTGGGGGTGGGGGAGCACCCTCATAGAAGCAGGGGAGGGGGATGGGATAGGGGGTTTCCAGGGGCAAACTGGGAAAGGGGATAACATTTGAAATATAGGTAAAGAAAATATGCAAAAAAAAAAAAAAAAAAAAAGAAGAAGAAAGTTAAGCCTATTGGAAGCCTGGGCCGTGAGGATTGTTAATTATCCCATATACTCAGTGAAAACACAGGCATCATCTTCGGGCTAGAGAGCATGTACAGCAAACTGTTAGTATCTTAACCTTGGAATTTATGTTCTCCAAAAGTATGAAGCTGAGGAGAGGAGGCATGTGATTTTCTGACACTGCCCACCCCCATGATATGGACTGTTTGGAGAATCATATCAATATTCCCCAAGGCTCTACCTAAAGACTGTTTTGGTCATAGAGGAGCAGACAGTGAGGGTGAGAGGTGAGGAGAGGAAAGAAGAAAGGAGAAACCCTAGTCCTAGTGGAGTGTGAAAGCAGATGGGGACTTATGGGGCTCATGAATTCGCTGGGAGGGGAGTTTGAATGAGTCTAACCCATTCAATAGACCACTTATTGAATGGGTGTAACAAAAGATGACCCAGCAGGATAGAGTTACATGCAGAGGATTTGTGGTAAATGGAGAAGACCAGGCAAGCACAGAGCTTATGAGAATGTTAGAATGATTGGGGCACTTGAAGCTTACTCCATCAGCCACCAGCACTACCTACCATTCCTCACACAGGGCACTATAGCTCTTTGTGCATGTTTTGAGATCTCCTTAACTCCTCCATCTTCTGGGGCAGAGTCTTGGTCCAGAACTTTAGCTTTCTGGCCTTCTGGATTCGTCCTACAGCAGGCTGGATGTTCAGCTGTAGATACTGTTCATCATGGTCAAACACGGGCCAGTAGGGTAGACTCTCACTGTTGGGGTTCCTGTGGATATGCCAACCAGCAAAGAAGGGTGAGGTCACTCTGGTTCAAAGCCTGATACACTGATTTGGGTCAGGGCAGTTGTTAGGCCAGTGGTTAAAGGGTCTGATGTGACAGGTGTCCTGATATGTGCATTCAAGTGTCACTCACTAGTTTCTGCTTCATGTGGGGAAGACTACCTGGCCTGTTTTATGTCTCCCCCTAAGAGGCAAGATCTAAAGAGCAGTACCATAGTACTATAGCCCACCAGCTAGGTCACTGTGAATATCTGACACCTATAATGTACTGTATAAATGTACCATAGAGTAGAGAAGACTCTATCATGTGATGAAGATCCATGCATGTTTTTGGTTACCATCTAAAAGAGAGCCCTAGATAGAGACCCACATGTGCAAGGTTGAGTTCTTACCCATGTCGTGCAAAGTTGGCCCAGTACTTCATCATCCTCCTGTTTAGCAGCTTTTCCTCCTCAGTGAGGTCAACTGGAGTCATGAGAAAAAATCCCAGTAAATGGCACCTCATTCAACTGCCAATTCATTCTTCACACTCACCTTCCCAGCTGTTGTCTGACCTCAAATTATTGGCTTTACTACTACCCATTTTCACTATATAGAGTATTCACGATCCATGCAAGCCTCTAATTTAATTCCTGCTCCAAAGTGCTGTTATCCCCTCCAGGCTAGACTGGGAAGGGTCCATCCAGATTCTAAACTATATATTGAGCTATAGGTTTCCTCAAATGGACTGACAGCTAAGGAGCCATCTAGGACCTCATTCATCTCAGGAAAAATTAGGAAGACTCACGTTTCATGCCCCAGAAGAAAGAACCAAAAACAAAAGGAACCTCATCTCCATGGTCAGCCTTAACATGGGGTGGCCTGATATCCTTGAGGAAGCTGGATTGATGTTGGAATTCATAGAAGTAGACAGGGGCATGGGAACCTGGAGGTGGGACAAAGAGTGACTTAGTTGTCTCTCACCTGGAGCTTTTTTGATACATTTTTGATGACAAGATACCTTGATATAGTGTTACCTGGAATCATAAGAGTTAAATTGGAGGGGGAGCCCCAGGCTGGAGCACTAGCAGTGGAAATGTCTTTGGCTAAATGGTACTCATGACCTTTCTAGCTGAGTGGTTTTGTTAAGTCAATAGAGTATCAGCAACTCATTTTCTCCTCTGTAACCAGATTTCACTCTCTCAAACTAGACATGAGGAGACCTAGATACCAACCTGCTTCACAGTGCTCGCCCATGACTCCCATCTCTGAGACGCTCCCCTAACCCTTGACACAGATGTACTCACGCTGAAAATATGCTACTCGGAGAGAAGGGATCACAAATATGAAGTCTTCCATCATCTCGGTGAACTGTGCTTGGAGGGTCTCTGAGTCCTCAGTGTCCCCCATGTACTCTTCCATTAGCAGGTCACTACACTCAGGAGGCAGCATCTACACCAAGGTGATCAGGAACATTGAAGTTGGCATACTGTGGGTTAGGTAGGCAGTAGGCTTTGGTGTTGGGAGAATGGGGCCTGGGATGACATATGGTATAGACAAAAAGGTTCTTGCTCTGAGGACCCCACACAGCTTCATACATATATCCTGACCTTTATTTAACAGGGATGCTGTCTGAGAAGGAAATATGAGGGACCTCTCTATTTAGACAGGACCAGAGGCATCTCACCATTTGTGGTGCTGTATCCTTCAGAACAGCCTGCAGGTTCTCTCTGGTTATTCCTTTTATTGTCTGAGCAGAGCCTATGACCTGGGAGGCAGAAGACAGTCTTAAGTATGCGGTCTCATGGACTTGGAGTAAAGATGTATAGAGTTCCCACTGCTTAGCATGTGAGTATCCACGTTCCCAGAGGATTGCAAGTGAGCCTCACTTTGGGGACGATCCAACCGTACTCATCATTGTTGAAACCAATGATGCTGGGGACAGGGTGAAAATCAGCAGAGGCCAACAGCTCCTGAGGATGTTTGGGCAAGAACTCTCCATCCACCACAGCAGGGATCATCTGGAAGTTCTGATGGACATTAAAAATCAATGCTGAAGGTTAATGAAATAAATATCCTGATGTCCTCTGAGTCACCTCCACCTTTTTCTCATTTCTCACTACTTTCTGGGTGATCTGCTCACCCTGGAGGAGAATCTACACTTAGATTCGCCTATCTTGATATTCATTTTGCCCAAAGAACTGAAAGAACCCAAGATCATAAAGATGAGGTATTTGGTTCAGAATCCCACATCATGTAGACCAGGTTCTCCCAGACACACGATTCTCCCAACCTTGCTAATGACCAGAATCTCCTCTTCACTCTTGCCTCTCAGGCAGTGCACCAGGGCCTCTGAGTCCATGGCCTCACATCCAGAAAGCTTGGCCACCGTCTGCAAAGGGAATGAGCATGGAGAAGAGTTCTCAATTCCAAGTCAATGATTTTTGCATTTAATTCCCACACTATATATTGTGTGGATTGGAACAGGTAGAAATTGTTCCCATTGTCCTATTGCTCAAAGGTGACAGCCAGGAAGCAGGGCCCTTTCTATCTTCATATCTGTTCTTTTTGCTTAGGGTAGTATTGTTTTCTCCATCAACCTTTGCCTGTTTCATATATAAGGGAAGGAGTAAGTGTGTCAGGTTGGTGTATGAAGGTTAGAGGACCCCCTTATTTGGCAGTGTGGTTTTTTTTCTGCATATACTAGCTGAGCTGGTCTGTGAATTCCAGGGCTTCTCTTGTTTCTGGCTTCCACCTAACCATGGGAACTTTGAAATTACAGACAACTGTTACCATTTCCAGTGTTTTGTGAATTCTGGGGATTTGAACATAGGTCCTCAGGCTTGTATGCCAAGCACTTTTAAAAACCAGCAAACCAGCTCCAAGTCCATACATACTCACTTTTGTCAGTGATGGACCATTCTAAGGGCAACTTTGCTGTCTATGTAACATACACATCCAATATAAAGGGGATCTGTGGATTCTAACCCTTGAGCCCCCACACATAAATGAACAGATGCTGTTTCCTTAGCTCTTCATTTTTACCACTGAACACCATAGCGTCAGAGGATAGTGCTGTGGCAACAGATACAGGACTGAAGTGGTTCAGGCACTCACTTGGTAAACCACCTCAGAGAAGCTAAATATGGCTCCAGGCAATAGAGCGACTCCACTCTGCATGATGGCTCTGTGAAAGAGTCCTTTGGACATGGGGGACACAACATGTGAAGACACGCTTATGCCTCCTGCTGACTCGCCAAAAATAGTGACACGGTCAGGGTTGCCACCAAAGTGGGCGATGTTCTGCTGGACCCAGCGTAGGGCGGCCACTTGGTCCAGGAATCCCCAGTTTCCCCTGGCATGCTGATCTCCAGTGCTGAGAAGTGGAAGGGACATAGATCAAAGGGGCATCTGGATTTTGATCAGCTACCACTCCCCAGCTCAGCCCCAGACTCACCTGAAGAATCCCAGGACACCCAGGCGGTACTGGATAGTGACTACCACCACACCCTCAGTAGCTGCCAGCGTGGATCCATCATACATGGAAGCCATGCCTACAGTGAGTGCACCACCATGGATCCACACCATCACCTGGAGAAGTCAAGGGAGATACCAGGAAGCTCCTAGTGAGCCCAAGTTCAGTTTATCTAATTACTAGAATATCAACTCCTGTGCCTCTGTGCAGCTACACAAATATGTAAAAATCCTCCGGACTTCAGGGCCTTGGCCACAGCCAGAGCCCTCTAGTAGCTTCCAATCCCTATTCCCACCATGTGTTGCACTTTGAATTCATGGCTCTATGTATAGAGTGATGTCATCATTACTCTGGCTCTTCACAGTGGAACAAAGAGGGGTATCTCCATGGAGATCTCTCCAGATTAAAAATGGAAAGGATCATCAACCCTCATTGTCACAGCAGATAATCCCAAAGTCTAAGTTTGGGTGACCTCAATGTTGAGGTCTTGAGCCCCTAAGTGGTTCTGCAGAACACAGGTTATAGAATGAATTTGGGTTTTATCAAAGAGTGAGAGCCTTTGATGGCTCAGTGCTCAGTGCTCTGTGTTCCATACCCAGGTTTCAGTTGCATCGTGCAGCTGAGATGGCCTTCTCTGACCCAGGTAAACTAAGACTTTCACAGGATCCACCCTACAATGGAACTGAGGTTGCTTTAGTTCCTTCTAATCATCTTGACAAAACGCCCTCTCCCATAGCTGACGATGGCCTGACACTCACAGGCAGGTTAGAGTCCTCCTGGGCATGGGTTGGTGTGTAGATGTTGAGATACAGGCAGTCCTCAGACATAGAGACAGGCGGCAGGGACAGTTTCAGCTCCTTCAGACCCTCCACATTCATTGTAACATTTTGAGGACAACTGGTAACATGGGGACAGTTATTCCAAGAGACGTAAGGTGAGTATAACCGAATGTGAGTCTGGATTTTCTTTTCTTAGCCACCTTTAGCTTCTGCTCCTCACAAGATGCCCTGCTAACACTTCTAAATCCCTTCCAACCAAGGTAAAAGCTACAGGCTTAGTGAAAGCTGGGGTGGGGCCAGATTTCTAAGGAGGCTGTCAGTAGGGTGGGGCTGGGATGTTACATGGAATTATATAAGAAAAGTGAGCTAAGCATTAGCAGGCAGGCAAGCATTTTCTAGTCTCTGTTCCTTGGCATAGTTGTGATGTGAGAGCCTCTTGTAGTTTTGATTCACTGTGTTTACCCAAATGATGGATTATAATCTGGAGCCTCTAGTAGCACCTTTCTCCCCTAACTTGCTTTTGTCAGTACTTTATTACAGCAACAGGAAACAATGTAAGATCCCAGTATTGGAGAGTTGGACTCACACAGCTACTATCGGATTCAGTGGACAACGTTGCGCTAAAGGGTAGTGGGTAGTCCTTCATCACATGTGCAGATTCTCGGGGAACTTCTCTTGTCTGAAGTGTCTCCAGAGGAATTAATTACATAATATAATTAATATTACATATATATAGGGTCAATGACACTTGGCCCTATAGGTTGTCACAGTGACTGTGATCCTGGAGTTAGCAACTATCCATCATTGTTGCACACCTAAGTTATCTGAAGTGTTTCTGATTTCAGGGGCTATTTCTGCATAATAGGTCACATTAACTCATACCTGGAGATCCCTCCTATTGTGGCATAATCTGAATCTGTGAATAATTTTATCTTTGCTTGTCTCAATGATGCCTGATGCTAACTTCCTATGAGTGCCAGGCTCTGACCCAGGAGCCTGGCACAGTTGTTCCACTCAACGTTAGCACATCATCAGAAACATGCATGGAGCACTCATCCCCACAGAGAGAAAACTGCTGTGTAGCTGAGATGGAGGAGACACTTCAGCCTGGCCCAGAGCTCAGAACATAGTCTCCTTCCCCCAACCCCCAGTGCCTGAAACCCGCTGGGTTGAGAACTTACATGGCCGGCTCTGAGGTCCCATCTCTCACACCACTCCATGGCTCAGGGGCTTCAGGAGGTGCAAAGCGCAGTGATCCTACAGGTGGCTTGGCAAAGGGAATTCCCAGGAAGATGTGGACACCAGCTTTAGTATCTTTCAAGTGGACGAGCCTGCCTCGAACCTGGCCAGTGTGTGTGTTTCTGATGGGGCTGGCCTCTGGTGAGTCCTGACCTGGTAGAGAGATGCCTCAGGGTTAGTTTTCTGTAATCAGTTGCCATCATGTTGTGGGAGTTCCCATCTCATTGTTACCATGGGGCAGGAGAAGGGAACCCATTTCCCTTGCCCCAGTTCAGCTGTAGGGTGTGAGTGTGGGAGCTTCCCTATTCCTCAGGCCCAGGAATCTTTCCTATTCCTATTTTGAAGTGTGCCACAGCAATTCTCTAAGCCAAAGAGGTCACATACTCAGAGCCATTTGGCTATATGAATTTATGATTCTTATTCAAAGGTAAGTAGTGGCTATACTCCGAGAGAAGAAAAATGACTTTTTACTTTTACTTGAATTGTTTAGTGCTTTCTCTAGAGCTCCTCAACCCCTCCCCAGCCTCCCCCCCACCCCCGGTCTTCACTCCCACAAGCTCAGCCTCTGACAGGCAGAAGTTGGTAGCTCTGACTCCAGTCATTCCCCATTGCCAGGTTAGTAAGCCTCACCCTGCACATGGACGTGGAGAAGCAGGAGCCCAAAGAGCACAGCATTCAGCCAGTTATGCATTTGGTTCCGTGGCATGGCCAGCTCTCAGGCCTGAGTCTGTGCTGCTAGGAGGACCACGTTTTACAAACAGGAAGCAGAATGTGTTAGCCTTGCCCAGGCAGGAATTTAAGCCAAAAAGATATAGGTGGAGCAAGTGCTCATTGTAGGAGACCTGTTTAGTCAGAAGCGACTGGAGCCAATGCCTGGAGCCAATGCCTGGAGGCAGGGCAAAGTCACTGTACTTATCAAGGTTTTCCAGTAAGTAGCAGGACCTATAGAATGAATCTCTCTACATAAATATATAGAAACAGGACTTATTAGACCAACTTACAGGCAATGGTATTAGAAATTGAACTGTGGCTAGCTATGAATAGAAAGTTCAAGAATCCAGAGTTGCTCAATCCACAAGGTTGGATGATTCATCTGGTCTTCAGTAGATGCTGAAATCCTAGAGAAGTAGGCTCTAATGCCACTGAAGGACTGGACTTGCTAGCAAGGTGGGGGCAAGCAGGCAAAGAGCCTAAGCTTTTGTCTTTCATGTCCTTATATGGGCTTCCAGCAGGTGTGGCCCAGATTAAAGGTATATCTTCCAGTCTTAAGATCTGGATCAAAGGCATGTGCTTTCTTACCTCAAATGTCCAGACTAAAAGTAAATTTGCCTACTCCAAACCAAGCAAACAATCTCTCACAGGTGTACCCTCCATTTCTGGATTCCAGATGTAGTCAAGTTGACAGCAAGGATAGCCATCAGGGTCACCTCTGCTGTTTCTCTTCCCTCTTTGGCCTCCTGAAAAGGCACATCATGGATTCTAGAGCTTGTCTGGGATACCAGAAATGCTTTCCCCTCACCCAGGCAGAAAGCTGTAACAGGAGAAGTCAGACTGTGAGAAGGTCACAGTCAAGATGTCACAGGAGGATCAGACAAATACAGGAGCTCTGAGTGTGAGACTCATCCTCAAGACTCCCCTGACCTTTTAAGACTCAGTTTTCTGAGTCTGCTTCTAGGGTTCCTGGTCCCTATAATGATCTTAGGGTATACATGGATCCCTCCCTGCTAGGTTACATTTCTTTCATCAAAACACACTGCAATTCTGGTGCGTTTAAAATCCACTTCACCATTATGATGTGTGCCTTCTACTGGCTAAGATCAATTTCACAGTCATTTATTCACTTAATTGATATTTTTAATGGTTGCATTTATTTGTGTATTGTGTTCATGTACATATTATGAAGGTGCTCCCATGCCATGACTCACATATGGAGATGAATGAGAATTTATGTAAGTTCATATTCTCATACTGTGTGGATTGCAAAGTGATACTTGGGTCATCAAAGTTGGAGGAATGTTTTCTTACCACACCCTAACAGATCTCATTCTTAACTATATGACCAGTATTTATTGGGGCCTTAATAGCTCCAATACTGGGTTCAATCTATGATAAATCTGAGATACAAATGTATAAATAGAAGTTTCAGAATTACAAGGAACCCTGGCAGATTAAATTAAAGAATGCATGATCAGGAGCCCATACCCAGTCCGGCCTGACTCTCTGGAGGAAGCTTTGTGGGGATCAGTGTCAGGCAGCCTTTAGTGAGAATTGACCTTGACTCCAAATTATGATTACCATCTTTATTATCCAAATAATAATCAAGAGCCTGCAATATGGCACTACAGGACTTCTATGTGACTCTCTGGCTGCTTCGCTGGCAGAACATAGCACTGTTTTTTTTTTTTTTTCTGTTTCCTCTAATCAACAGGGGCTCCTTTGATTCAATTTCACCCCTCCAATGTACTCTTGTCCTGTCTGTGGTCCAAGCCTTTTTTGGTAGCTGTTCTGTCTACACCAAGTTCTCTGAACAAAGAATTGCTAGACCATGAGGGCTGAGAAGTTCCCAGTTTGTCCAATCTCAGGATGAAGGAACCAGATCCCAAAGGGTGCTGGGCATCCCTGTGCTTCTTAATTCCAGACATCTCTGTAGCTCAGCTTAGGAAATCCCTGTGTGCTCTGCTACTCACTGCACCATCACTCAGAGGCCCCATGTTGATGATGACCATGGCCACAGTGAAAATGTGAAATGAAGAAGACAGGTTCTGCTCTGTGGAAGGAGGGAATGAGTGGGAGAAGCATGTGAGATAGAAACAGAAATACAAGAGACAGAGACAGAGAGAGCAGGCATAGACACACACACACACACACAGAGAGAGAGAGAGAAGTAGAGGCTCAACTCCATGAAAATACCTTCAATGACACACTACTGTATGTCTATTCAGTATAACCAAGTTTAAGACCCAGAGAGCCAAGTGTTGGCAAAGACATGGAGCCACTTGCCCTCTCATACATGGCTGGAGGATATAGTCATTATAGATGACACTTTGACAGTTTCTTTACACATTTAACCTACGTTTGAATAGTTCTACTTGCAGGTCTTTAGTTCAAAGAATTGAAAACACCAATCACAAAAACACAGACATTAAAAAGTTCAAACTTAATTAAAAGTAGTCAAAATCAGGTCATCTAGATGTGCATCAACTGGGGAGTGGCTAAAATGTGTTGTGTGCATATGTGGAATGATACTGTTAACAAATGATATCTCGAATAGGCTTTATTTAGTAACAGGACCAGTTGCAAAGGATTCCTTTTCCATGACAGGACAGCCAAGGCTCTCATGTTTTCAAATTATATGCAGTTTCCAAATTATAACATCAAAAAGTAGTTGCCTGGCAGCAGAGATCAGACAATGACATGGAGGAGCCCAAGAGATATCTATGCTGGTAAACAGGCTAATTTGGTTGCATACAAATCATTAAACAACAAAGCTTTAAAAAGATACAGATACTAAAATTTCTAAAGGCTATTGGTGATAGGTCCTGTGTCTTACCAGAAATGAGGACCTCATAGATACATGTGTGCAGCAGGAGCTCCACAATGCCCTGAGGCCCCAGTACAAGTCAGTCCCCTTGTCCTCCAAGGAAGGGCTCTTTACTGCCCAGCTACTCAGCCAAGGCTAAAAGATAGCCACATCTCTCTTCTGCCCCCTCGCGTTTGAAATGTGAAATTGTAAGACTCCTCACCAGATCCTTAATGTTTCAGTGGTTGCTCTTAAGCAAAGTGGATGGAAGGAAAAAGACTTTGTCAAACCAGAAATGAACACTTGTACCCCAGGGGGGCAAGTTGGTCACTGGTAGGGATCTGGGGGACCATCAGGGTCTAGAGAATGAAGGATTATACCCCTTAGTGACAGAGGGAAAATACTTTGGGGAACATAAGGGTAAGCTGAATACGATTAGCCACCTTTGTAAAATGGCATAAAGCATGAGAGTTTTAGGACAACAGTAAGATCAGTACAAAAATGACGTCACAGGAGATGAAATAATAATAGTGCCAGACGGATCCCAGAGGTCTTGGGGCAGGTGTCCCCCACATGTGGATACGCTCAGGGGACAGGCATCTCCTTCCATGGGACATTTCTGGACCCTCTGAAACCACTTGCACTTCCAGTATTTATATTGTTATGTTATTATAATTACGTTTAAAGATCCAGAGCTATGATCTACAAATAAGAAAGCACACTGTATTTTTGGGCCTGGGTTACTTCACTCAGTATATTTTCTTGTTCCATTCATTTACCTGCACATGATTTT
The DNA here is from genome assembly GCA_019843965.1 of Rhynchomys soricoides. Classification (NCBI taxonomy): domain Eukaryota; kingdom Metazoa; phylum Chordata; class Mammalia; order Rodentia; family Muridae; genus Rhynchomys; species Rhynchomys soricoides. The sequence continues at coordinate 24,153 of JADRCH010007065.1, forward strand.
ACATCTGGTTAATATTGCATATAAAATTACAATAATAATGAGAATATTTAATAAGTCTGTGCCTCAGCCTCTGTAGTGCTGTGCTGGGATTACAGGAAAGTGCCACACCACAGCTGGGGGGAAATTAGATATGGAGGGCAGAGACTAGGGGCAGACAGAGACAGAGAAAGAAACAGAAGAAGAAGCAGACTGGAGGAAGACTGAGATGGAGAGAAACAAAGAGGAAGATAGAGGCAGAGGCTAAAAGTTTCAGGAAAGTGGGAGTGTTTTGCAAACCCAAGTAGTCTTAGCAACTGAGAAGCAGAGGCTGGTGGGGCTTGAATTTAGTGTCTAAATGGGTTGAAATATGATATAGTCATTTCAGAAGACAGTTTGGCACATTATTCCTGGGAATAAATTCTTTCCTTCTACTGTGTGGGTCTTAGGGATCAAATTCTGGTCATTAAGTTTAATAACAAGTGTCTTTACCCCACTGAGCCATCTGATCAGCCTGCATAACCTTTCAAAGTTAAACATACAAATGGCCAAACCTATGTTTTCACCAAAAGAATTGAAAGCCGTTGGTCACATAATGTTATGCTGGAAATTGCCCATCACATATTGCTTAGAAGTGCCTGATGATGCTTGCTTACAATCCCAGTATTTCAGAGAGTGGGAAAATGGTGAATGGGACCCCAGACTGGGCTACATAGTGAGAGCCTTCTCTCAAAACACATTGCATCTCCCAACCAAAGCAGAGTTTTTATGTGGAAATGACTCAGATGTGTAGCTGCTAAGAGGATAAAAGAAACCAAAGACTATATACCTGGATTAGAACTCTGCAAGGAAGAATTTCTTGATTTCATCTCAAGAATGTTCTGCTGGATGGCAGCTAAATACCAGTGGCTCCTCTTACAGGATATGACAGGAAGAGATACAGTGTTCCCAAGCCATCTCCAGGTGCAAGGTACATCAACAGAAAGAAGAGCTTGAGGGCATAGAGGGATTCTTGGAATGAATGAAAACTATCTACGGGTCAGACACTGTGCCAGGGCTTAGCACTCCCCTCATCTGTGCCCTAGTATCCAAAAGAGGCAATGTAGGAGCATTCACTCTCATCCAAAGGTGCTGGAAATGAAAAGGGATTTTTGTCCTGGGAAACCTGATGCCTAAGAAAGACAAATTGGCCAGAGATAAAGGGATGAGAAATTAAAAAATCAATAGGACAACAGGACACACCATCTCAATGACAGAGATGCTATGGGGGAATCAAAAGGTACGGATTGGCACCATTGTAAAGGACATAATATACAAGAGGCCTTGAGTTGCTAGGGTTGAGAAGTTTAAGGGCAATGGTAACTTAAGAATGAAAATTAATCACATAGACAAGAAGAGTTAGGGTGCTACAGGAGGATTTCTTTCAAACAAGAAGACACTCGTGTACATGGTGAAGCCATCAGTCAGGATTCCAGGGACAGGAGTGTCTTCTGCTAGACATGTCTGCATGTTCCTACCTCCTCCACCTCACACCCATGAGACACACAATAGCAAAAGATCTTCACAGATGATATATGTTCATGCAAGTGTGAGCATCATAGTATCTATAAACACCCTGGAATAAGAGAAAATTTATTAGAGGAATCCCACCCAGGCCTTCTGATCAACCCCACTCTTGGCCTTGCTTGAGGTATTTATGAACATGCCAAGTTCAGTTTCTTACAAAAGTGGACAATTGTTACCTTGGAAGGAAATTGATGCCATTTCCCTTCTAGGGACAATCTGCACAGAGGTTTTCAGAGAGTAGCATGCTTAGTGGCTACTGTCAGAGAGGTCTAGGAGCTGAGCTCTAAAAGCCTGTGTGGCTCAAATTTATTTGTGGAAACTTAATTCCTAATGTGTTGATATTAAGAGTTGGGACCCTTACAGGGCTCAGAGTGTTATAGTTTGCACATCCTACCTGGAGAAGACACTAGTGTAACCTTTGGGTCAAACAGCTAGTGCTTGCCTCACAGTAGATCTGTTGGCAAACTCAGTCTATATATCTCAGTCTATAGAACTGCACATACATTTCTGCTGTTTACAAATCATACAGCTTATGATCATGATTTTTTTGTTTATGTAGGTCTTGTTTTGTAGAGATGTAGATCTTGCTATGTTGCCAAAGCTGGTCTGGAACTCCTGGGCTCAGGCAATATTTCCTTTCAGTTTCTGAGTAGCTGGGACCGCAGATACCTATCACAAGACCAGGGACAGTTTGTGATCTGACTAGAACAGCAGCTTGAACATAGGAAAACAATAGGACTTTGGATAATCATGCTTTCTACTAGCCACTCATAAATACGTGGAAACATGGGACTTGATGAGAGAAGGGTGTGGCCGACTCTGTATAGTAAGCATTCCCCAAAGTTTCTGGGTCTTGGAAAAGAAAAGAAGATGGAGGGAAGATAAAGGAAGAGAGTTGAATGGAGTCTAGTACCAGAGGAGTGTGAAAGAAGATGGCAGGCACTTTGGCATTTACACATCCACACTTACATGAGAGTCCATTTGGAATAAGTCTAATAGTTTGCCTAGCATTTTGAGTAAAGAACGACTTGTAGAGAGTTGGTCATATATGTTGGCAAAATAGACAACTGTAGAGGTTAGAAACGGTTGTGTGAATGTTGGAATTAACATAGTTTTCTAAATGGGTTGTGAGACCCTCAGGCCAACCTCGACTTTACTGAAGTTCACATATCTTTTCTGGGCACTATACATCCTTGATTTTGTTATGATCTCCTTTTAGCTCCTGGATCTTCTGGGGAAGAATCTTGGTCCAGAACTGCAGCCTTCTGGCCTTCAGGGCTCGGCCCACAGAAGGGTGGATGTCCAGCTGCAGGTACTGCTCGTCATGGTTTGACATTGGCCAGTAGGGTAGATCCTTGCTGTTGGGGTTCCTATGGATATGGCAAACAGAGAGAAATGAAGGTCACTTTCATCTAAGGCCTGACCTCCAATGTGAGACAGAGTACTGGACTAAGAAGACCAGGGGTCTGATGGTACAGACATGCTGATTTAGAAATACAAGTCTGATCCACTAGTTTCTACTCCTTGTGGGATAAGGTTACTTAGCCTGTTTTGTTTCTCCTTCTCAGAGGCAAGATCTAAAGAATAGTACCGTAGTACTGTGACCCATTCACAGGTCACTGTGAGATGACTAGTAACCAACACCTACAAAGTATCTACTTCAGTATGCCTTGGGTACAGAGGACTCTATCGACTCTATCATATGATAAAGGATCCATGAGTGCTAATGAAATCACCAATCACAAATGGATCCCAACATGAAGACCTAACCCTTAGGAGGTTGAGGGAAGATTATCTTCTCACCCGTGTCGTGCAAAGTTGGCCCAGTACTTCATCATCTTCCTGCTCAGTAGCTTCTCCTCTGCAGTGAGGTCAACTGTAGAGAGAAGACAAGGTTCCAGACCCCAGCCATTTAACACAGCTGCCAAAGTCATGCTTCATACTCACCATGCCAGTGATACTCTAAAACCAAACTCTAGGCTTTTTTCCCTCTTTCCTTTATAATCCAGCATCCAAGATCCATTTAGTCCCCTAAGTAAATTCCCTCAGGTTCTTTCCTGAGCTGGTGAACCCTCATTTTTTCTAACACAAGTTAAACTAAGAAAGATCCAGACCCAGTGAAGGTTTTGAGCTGCGAGATGGTACACACATGATCCTGTTTGTCTCAGAGCCTTGGACTCCTAAATTGGGCTCATGGCTCAGACATCCTTGAGGTACAAATTTGGTTCAACATCATGCTCATGGAAAATAAGAAAGACTCACATTTGGTGCCCCAGAAGAAGGATCCAAAGATAAAGAAAAGCTCATCACCATGGTCAGCCTTTACATGCTGTGGCCTGAAATTCTTGAGAAATCTGGATCCATGCTGGAACTCGTAGAAGTAGACAGGAGCATGGGAACCTGAGAGCAAGGATACATGGGAACATAAGCACAGCTTGGTCTCAAGTTATCTGGACTCAAAACAGTTGAGTGTAGAGCCCAGTGCTTGAGCACTGGCTGTGGGAAAGCCCAGTTAAATAATGACTCTGCCCTCCATGGGGGAGCAAGTCATAGACACCACTCAGCTGTTTCATCATCTGTACCCAGATAAGATGTCACCATCTTATACTCAATATAAGGATTTATTAAATAGAGACTCTTAGGGTCTGGAACCAGAGGTCTGATCTAGACATGGGTCAAGCCTAGACATTGCAGAGCTTGCCTGGGTCCCATAGCTTTGAGCTTCCACCCTCAAACTTGTTTCAGATGTACTTACGCTGAAAATGTGCTACTTGGAGAGCAGGGATTACGATCGTGAAGTCCCCTACCATCTCTCTGAACCGCATATGGAGGCTCTGGGGGTCCTTAGTGTCCCCCATGTACTCCTTCATTAGCGGGTCACCATACTCAGGAGGCAGCATCTACAACATTGTGATAAGAAAGAATGAAGTTGAGTGGGTGACTTCTGCAGGGTGGGGGAATGCCAGTGAGGTTTGTTACAGGGGAAAGCACTGAGTGACCTCAACCAGCCAACACTCTCTAACCTCCCATTTCTAGGGATGCTCTCTGAGCAGGATATTGAGAGGTCCTCTCAATGGGGGCAGGTCTCAAATATTCTCACCATCTTCTCCACTGTGATCTTCAGAATAGCCTGCAAGTTCCTTCTGGTTGTTTTCTTTATTGTCTGAGAAAATTCGAAGACCTGGGGTGTGGAGAATGTTCAGAGTTTGAAGTAGCCTAGATATGGATCAATGAGTCTTTGAGTTCCTATTGCCCACCATATGAGCCCTCAGACACATAGGAGATTATATCTGGAATTTACCGTAGGGAGAAGCCAGCCATACTCATCATTGTTGACACCAATAATGCTGGGGACAGGGTGAAAGTCAGCTGAGGCCAGCAACTCCTTGGGATGTCTGGGTAGGAATTTCCCATCCACCACAGCAGGCATGATCCTGAAGGCCTGAGAGGGACATTCAAAGTTAGTATTGAAGATCTACCATATATACAACAATTGGGCAATATCTGTTATTTCCTAATTTCCTAATTTGTCTCAGAAGGATCATTCACAACACACATCTCCCCTCTCATCCCTGAAAAGACCCTACATACAGGACTCTATGAGGTAAGCTGCACCTTTCATTTTTAACCCAGGATTAAAAGAATGCCAAGCCATGCAGATAAAATAATTTGCCCAGAGTAGTGAGGACTTCCAGCCACACACTCTATTGCTACCATCTTCCCAGACACACAATTCTGCCAACCTTGTTAATAGCCAGAATTTCTGCTTCACTCTTGCCTCGAAGGCAGTGCACCAGGGCTTCTGAGTTCGAAGTATTACAACCAGATAGACTTGACACATTCTGTAATGGAAGTTGGCATGAGAAAGGAGTATCTTTCCAGTCCCAAGTGTGTGCCTGTCCCTGTTGTTCCCATTTTCCTATTGCTCAGAGTTGACAGCTGAGAAAGGCATCTCTCTCTCTCTCTCTCTCTCTCTCTCTCTCTGTCTGTATTTTTGGTGTGTATGCACGTGTTCCTGTGTAACAATGGGGATTGTGTGCCACATTTTGCCTATGAAAGTTGGAGGACAACCTTGGATATCATTTGTCATCTTCCTCCTTATTTGAGACAGGTTCTCTTGTTGTTTGTTGCTACTTCCGATGTAGTTGACCTTTAACCTTTAGAAAACCCCTGTCTCTGTGACTTGCTTTACCATAAAAACACTGGGATTGCAAATACGTACCACCACATCTGTCTGGCCTTATATGGTTTCTGGGGATTTGATCTCTGGTCTGCACACTGACACAACAGGCTCTCTCATCTCCTGAATCATCCCCCAAACCCATCCATACTTGTTTTGGCCAACAATTAAAGCTGCTGGGAGGGGATTTGCAAGCCACACAATGTATTCAGCATGCATAAAGTAGGAGGAAGTAGAGTCTCATCCTTGAACCTCTTAGAAATTATTGGAAAGAAGCTATTTCCCATGATCCTTGTTTCCCTACTGAACAGAGTACTAGAGTACCAGAGGCTGAGGGCTACAGCAAAGTCAGGGCTGGGGTGATGGATCACTTACTGTGAAGAACATCTCAGCAGAGTTAGATATAAAGACAGGCAGCAGGGCCACCCCACTCTCCATGATGGCTCTATGGAAGAGTCCTTGGGACATGGGGGACACAACATGGAAAGATGCACTTGCGCCACCTGCTGACTGGCCAAAAAGTGTGACAGAGTCAGGGTTGCCTCCAAAGTTGGCGATGTTCTGTTGGACCCAGCGTAGGGCAGCCATTTGGTCTAAGAATCCCCAGTTGCCTGTGGCGTAATCATCTCCAGAGCTAAGAAATGAAAAGGACAGGGATCAAAGGACTGTCTAGGTTCTGCCTAGCCCCTGTTTCCCAGCTCAGCCCTATGCTCACCTGTAAAAGCCCAGAATTCCCAGGCGGTACTGGGTAGCGACCACCACCACATCCTCAGTGGCAGCCAGTCTGGATCCATCATGCATGGAAGCCATGCCCATAACCAGTGCACCACCATGGAGCCACACCATCACCTGGAAAAGTGAAGAGATGCCAAGAGGCTTTTATACAACACAAGCTCAATTAGAACTACCTCCTAGATTATTGGCTGCTGTGTATCTGTGCAGATAAACACTTACACAGGACTCCTCAGCATTCTAGACCCAGGCCACAGACGAGGAACTACAGTCCCATTAGCATATTTTCAAACCCCATTGTGGCATCTGTAATCTCTTAGCTTGGATTAATGGATTTAAGTCCAGATAAAGTCATCATCACTCTCAGACTCAAAAGTGTAGAGAAAAGTATCTCCACAAGTACTTTTTTCTGAATATGAATCAAAAGGCTTATCAACTTGCATAAGTACAATCAATATCCCAAAGCTAGAAATTCGGCTTATCTCAGTGTTCAGCCCTTGGACACCTGACTGGGTCTCTAAGGCTCAAGTTTGTAGCATGAACCCTTAGTTAATCCATAATCCAACACCCAGGGCTTAAGTTGTTCCACATGACAACAAAACAAAACAAGACACAAAAAACCAAACCCTTCTTGGACCCACTAGGGGTAAGGCTTCTCATCAGGGTCTACACTGCTTTGCCCCCACCCAGTTGACCATGGCCCAATTCTCACAGGCAAGTTAGAACTCTCATTGGCATGTGTTGGCGCATAGATGTTGAGATACAGGCAGTCCTCAGACATAGAGAAAGGAGGCATGATCATCTTTATCCTCTTCAGACCATCTAAATTCACTATATCATCATTTTGTAGACACCTGTTGACAATGACAGATACTTATCCCAAGCAACATCCAGGGATCCAGGGATCAAAACCTGTGTGTCCAAGAAATATCAGAAGATACACCCATAAAGTCTCACCAACAGAAAAGCATAAACATGAGCTGAATAAGATTGACGTACATAGACATACAAAAGTAGATCGGTCAAGAGCATGAGGCCTCAACCCTACACAGAGCTAGACGTAAATAAGAATACTCAGAGTAGGAGGAAAATCTTCCCTAAGAAAGAGCACTCCTATAGGTTATCCAATACTAAGTGGTTGGCCATAAAATACACACACACACACACACACACACACACACACACACACACACTTAAACAGACAAGCAGGATATATATATTTTATATATATGTGTGTGTGAGTGTGTGTGTGTACATATATGCATGTAACAACAATGACAAAAGAGGCCATGAATTTGAGTGAGCAAGAAGGGATATATGGGAGGGCTTGGAGGGTGGAAAACAAAGGGAGAAATGATGTGTTTATAATCTCAAAATCTAAAAGCAAAGAAAAAAAAGCAGACCCTTAGGATTTTCTTGTCGTCATCTTCAGTACCTCCTCTAACACAGGATTCCTCTCTACCATCTCCTATTAAGGTAAAGGTCACTGGCTCTGTGGAGGCTGAGAGGCATCCAGATTTCCAGGGAGGTCTCCGGTTGAGTAGGGGTAACCTTCATGAGATTGGAACTTTGAGACTTCTTGGATTCTCTATGGAAATGATTAACTGCTAGTAGTGCTGTTCACCTCTTTCCTTGTACTATTTATTTAGAATCACCTAGGAAGAGAGCCTCGAGAATGGACTGTCTAATATCAGGTCTGCCTGTGGAGATTATCTTGCTTACATAAATCAAAGTAGGGATACTGTTAATTGTGGGTGTTACCATTCCCTAGCAAGGGACTTGTGGACTGAGTGAGTAGCAAAAGCAACCTACCAGCAAGCAATCATGCATTCTTTGCTCTTTCTTCCCAATTACAAATGTGATGTGACCAGCTTTCCTCACTGTGACCTCTCCTAAAGAGCCTCCTCCCTATGATGGTTGTAACCAGGAACTGTGACCTGTGGTGAATCCTTCCTTCCCTAAGTTGCTTTTGTTAGGGTATTTTTATTACAGCAATAGGAAATGAAAGTAAGGCACCTGGATATTTGGGGGCTGTGTCCACAATGGTACTGTAGGAATGAATGGACAATGCTGTATCATAGGGAGTAAGAAATCCTTAGTCTCATGTCCAGACTCTCAAGGACTCTCTTTTTCCTATATATTCTCCAATGGCAGCTTTCATACCTGTTCCTTGGACGATGGTACTTCACCTTCTGGGTTGTCACAGTGATTCTGCAGGATACTCATCACTGCTGCCCTCCTGAGGGACTTGTAGTGCATGACACCAGACACAGAGCTCTTGTTGCTTAATATAAACACATGAACTTTACCCATAAACCTCTCCATGGTCAGAGAGTTCACTTGGCACAATCTGATTCTGGGACAAATTTGGATATGTGTCTCACTGTAGCGTTGGGAGCTAACTCCCTATATGTAACAAGCTCTAACCCAGGAGTCTGGCACAGCTGTTCCATTCTAATCCTTAGCACATGTATCAGAAAAATGCATGGAAGATATCCCTCATCACAGGCAGAGAACTGCTCTATAGCCAAGAGGGAGGAGACATTTCAGCATGGCCCAGATCTTGGAGCATATTTTCACCCTAGCACCAGAAACCCTCTGGGTCCAGAACTTACATGGCCGGCTCTGAGGTTCCATCTCTCACACCATTCCATGGTTCAGGAGCCTCAGGAGGTGCAAAGCGCAGTGGTCCTACAGGTGGCTTGGCAAAGGGAACTCCCAAGAAGGCGTGGACACCAGATTTGGTGTCTTTCAAGTGGACAAGCTTGCCTCGGACCTGGCCTGTATGTGTGTTTCTGATGGGGTTAGCCTCTGATGAGTCCTGACCTGCTGGAGAGATGCCATCTGGGTTAGTTTCCTGTAATCAGTTGCCTGGGCAAGTTGTGGGAGTTTCTATTTCATTGTTACCAGGCTCATGGGAAGGGAAGCCAGGGTCCCCCAATTCAGCTGTGGGGTATGAGTCTAACAGTTTCCCTATCCCTCAGGCCCAGGAACCTTTCCTAGTACCCCTTTGAAGGATGTCACAGCATTTCTCTGGCCAAAGAGGTCATACACTGAGAGCCATTTGGTAGCACGAAGGTATTATTGTTAAAATTAGGAACAGTCACAGCCACATAGAGATGTGGGAAATGTCTCTTCTCCTGACCTTTAGGTCCAGCTCCTTGGAGCCCTTCACTCTGGGCCTGCTCCTCAGCATGCAGTAATCTTAGACATCTCTGACTCTCAGTGTGCTATGGCACCCAGGCACTCTATGAATTTTAGTGGGCACATTGGGTGGCCTACATTCCCCATGCTTTCATCTGTCATCTGGATGAGCTCCTCTTTCCCTGGTGCCTTCTTCCTACAAGCTCAGCCTCTGGCTGACCTGGGCAGCTCTGATCCTGCTTCTCATCATCACTTAGGGAGTCTCACCCTTCACATGGAGGAGGAGAATCAGGAGCCCATAGGCCACAGCATTCAGCCATCCAGGAAGTTTGTGCAGTGGCATGATCGGCTCCCAGGCCCGAGTGTGTTCTTCTACAGACTGACAGAGTTTCAATATCCGAAAGCAGAATATATGGGCCTTGCCCAGACAGGACCAAAAGGAATGTAGGTGGGAGAGCACATGGGGCGGGGCAAAGTATTTTCTTCCTGACAACTAAAGGCAGAAATGACAAAAGCCAATGACCAACTGTAGGAAAAACACACGTCTGCAGTTTCTGTTTTTTGGCCTCATGGGAAAGGGCTTCTGTGCTTCTGCAGTTCTTCTGGGATACCAGGAGCCTTATCTTCAAACCTAGATTTACCATGACCACTACTCTTGTGCTTACTGGCAGAGGTCAGTGCTGTTGCAGAGGTCAGGGAAACAAATGCTGTAATAGGAGAAACCAGGAGGGCTTCTCAGAGTAGGCAAATATGGAAGATGCCATAGATGGGGAAAACTCAATGGCAGAAGCTCAGAATGTAACCATTACGGTGATCTTAGGACCTCCATGGGTTGCTCCCTATGAATCCTGGCTATTTCATTGAAAAACACTGGAATTTTGGCACTTCTTAGTCACATTCACTCCATCTCTATACTGTGTCTCCTCTGGTGGCTAGCTCCTGCACAGGTCAACACACAGTCCTTTATCCACTTTTTAAACCATTTTTCTTATTGTTTGTTTATTTATTTAATTATTTACTTATTGTGTGTGTATGTAGGCAGGTACATGAGTACTCACATGCCGTGACATGCATGTGAAGGTCACAAGATAAGTTCTGGGTGTCAGTTCTCACATTCTGCCATGTAGATGTGGGGGATCCAACTCAGATCTTCAGGCTTTGTTGGAAGTCTATATCCACGTAGGCACCTGGTCACCCATCATCCCCACTTGACAACATTTCTTGAGGGCATTGGTGGCTCCAATAGTGAGGAGAGTCTGGGCTCTTAAAGCCTGTGAAGAAGCTGGAGACACAGGTTTCTCAACAGTGCTAGGACCTTAGAAAACTCTATTGATGAATTCATCTATTCATCAATAACTACAGGGTGAGGAGTTCACACCTAGCTCAGTGTGATTTCCTGGAGGAAGAGGTGTGATGATCCATGTCAGGCAGCCTTGAGTAGCCTCTGAGAACTGACTTTGGCTCTAACTTTCCAGCCCCCAAAGGTTTAGGGACTCATAGTTGGGCATGGTAGGACTTCATCCTTTGGTTCTTTTCTGGCTTCTCTGATGTGAAACAGTCATGGCTTCTCTTGCCTCCTCCAATCTGCAAGGCCTGCTTTTGAGTCAACATTATCCTTACAATGTACTCTTGTGCAATCTGTGGTTCCAGCCCTTCCTGCCAGGTGCTTTCCTTTCTTCAGTTCCATAACCAAATGAAGTGCTGGGCCATGGGGCCTGAGAAGTCTCCAATTTCTCTAAGATTGAGTCAAGGAACCAGCTTCTTTATGCTTCCTGGGACATCCTGGTACTTCTTAATCCCAGACCATTTTAACTCAGCTTAGAAAAATCCATGTGCACTGCCTCTTACAGTACCATCATTCAGAAACCCAGTGTTAATGATGGCTAAAAATATGGAATAGAGATGGCATTGGAGGAAGGCGGACTTGAGAAAGGAGCAAGAAATAGAGAAGGGAGGGAGGGAGGGAGAGGGGGAGAGAGAGAGGGAGACAGATTTAAAAAGTTCAAAATTAGGTAACCTAGATATGCATCAACTAAGGAGCAGATAAACATGTTGCATGCATATGTGGACTAACATTGTTAATTAAATGGCAGCACCCTGGAATCTCAAAGACACTACTTTGTAAGAGGACCAGTCACAAAGGAGTTCCATGCCATGATAGGACCTCCAGGGCTCTGACATTTCCAAGTTATATGCAGCTGCTAAACTATATCATCAGAAAGTTGTTGTCTAGGAGCACAGACCAAGCAGTGATTTACATAGAGGAGATGAAGAAAACTTTTCCCAATGAAAGAAGTAGACTTATACTTAAGTACAGATGGTTGCGTAGCTCCTATTTTTAGGCAAATGCCAGTAAATGGGCAAATTTGGTTGCATGGAAATCATTAGACAACAAAGCTTTAAAAAATAATATAGTGGAGCCAGCGGGGCCGAAGCGAGCAGGGCTGGAGTGAGCGGACCGGAGCGAGAGCGAGTGGGACCTGAGCGAGCGGGGCCGGAGAAGAGGTGCCTGAAGACAGCTCCTACAGTATACTTAATATAATAAATAAATAAATCTTTAAAAATTAATATAGCTACTGAAATTCTAAAGGCCATTTTGTGACGTGTCTGTACATCCACAGAAATGGGGACCTCACAGATGGGTGTGTACAGCAGAAGATCAATAACGCCTCGAGTTCCCAGTACAAGTGTCCGCCTCAGTTCTCCTGCACTCAGAGGAAGGGCTCGTCTCTGCCCAGCTACTGAGCCAGGGCTAAAGGATATTTTCAGTTTGCTTCTGTCCTCTGGTGTTCAGAGCGAGGAATACAAGAATCATCACTTTGATGATGGTGTTCTGTGGTTGGCCTTCAACAAAGTGGATCAAAGAAGGACTTTTCCAACCTAGGAAAACTGTATCCCAGTGGGGCAAGGTGGGCACAGGTAGAGATATGAGGCACTCTCAGGGTTTAGACAACGAAGGAACCTTTTTATGACAGAAGGAAAGAGCTTTGGAAGAACCCAGGGGAAAATTGAATACATTTTGTCACCTTTGCAAAATGGCATAAAGTATGAGAGTTTAAGGACAATAGTGAGGTAAGGGTAAAAAAGAAGTCACAGGAGACAAAATAGTTGTCATGCCAAGAGGACCCAGGAGGGATCCCAGGGCAGATGCCCCCTCTACATGTGGACATGCTCAGATGTCGAACAGGCATCTCTCTCTTTTTTTTTCTGATACTTTATTTACATTTCAAATGTTTCCCCCTTTCCAGGTCTCCCCTTTGGAACCCCTATCCCCTGCCCCTCCCCTGCCATATGAGGGTATTCCCCCCCCCTTCCCTCCTTGGTATTCTCCTATACTGGGGCATCTAACACCCTCAGGCCCAAGGCCTCTCCTCCCACTGATGGTCAACAAGACCCTCCTCTGCCACATATGTGGCCAGCACCATGGGTCCCTCCATGTGTATTCTTTGGTTGGTGGTCCAGTCTCTGGGAACATCGGGAAGTCAGGCCAGTTGCCACTGTTGCTTCCCCCATGGGGCTGCAAACTCACTCAGCTCCTTCAGTCCCTTCTCCAACTCCTCCATCTGGGACCTCACTCTCAGACCAATGGTTGTTGTGAAGTGACTCTTGAGTATTCTGACCTTTTGGGCTAATAACCACTTATCAGTGAGTACATACTGTGTTCATTCTTTTGTGACTGAGTTACCTCACTCAGGATATTTTCAAGTTCCATCCATTTGCCTGCGAATTTCATGAAGTCATTGTTTTTAATAGCTAAGTAGTATTACATTGTGTAAATGTACCACATATTCTGTATCCATTCCTCTGTTGAGGGACATCTGGATATACCTCACAGACACATAATTTCTAGCTTCTGGCTCTTATAAATATGGCTGCTATGAACATAGTGGAGCATGTGTCTTTATTACATGTTGGAGCACCTTCTGGATATATGCCCAGGAGTGGAATAGCTGGGTCCTCAGGTAGTATTATGTTCATTTTTCTGAAGGTCTGCCAAACTGATTTCCAGAGAGGTTGTATCAACTTGCAATCTCTTTTGAGAGATGTTTCTGGACCTTCTGATACCACACCCCACTTCTAGGATATACCTCACAGACACATAATTTCCCAGATGTCTTAAGCATGCAAATGTGAATTTCATAACATTTCCTGTCTGCGGTAATGAGAACAAACTTTAGCAGACAGGAACACAGACACAGATAGAGACACAGACTTACAGACAGACAGTTGGACACACACAGTTCAGCTTTGAGGGACTAATGAAAATGTCCAGACCCACTTCTCTTTTAAAAAAAATTGTGTCACTCACCACTTGGGAAAGACACAGATGAATGAGTTGATTGTCTTGAATCCTAATGATGGGTATCAAATAAGTTGTATCATATGTTGAAACCCAATCTATAGTGTAGTAAAATGTTAGGAAGTTATCACATCATGTGAAACATTGTTTATCTCTTTTATGTCTTGAGAACATAAGGTACAATCTTTAGTCCAGAGAGCTATCCTTGTTACACTGAAAATCTACTGACATCTTGACTCTGGACTTCTTGGTCTCTAAAACTGAACATATTTCATTTGCTTATAAGCTACATAGTCTATGACACACACCCATATAATATCCATATATATGTATGATCCATGTCTTATGTCATATGACATATATACTCATTTACATATGTAATATGTATTTTTGAGATCCAGTGCCTATGTATCAAAGGGATTATTTTTGAAATTCTGAGATCGTGCAATCCTTCTGTCTCTGCCTTCTATGTAGCTGGGACAAAAGCATCACCCACAGCACCTAGTATGCATTTTATGACGATTTTATTATAAGCACTGTATTCGGCAGGGATATCTAGATTAACAAAACTGATGGAATATGCATACGCTATAGAAGGACATTTACTAGAATGGCCTTGTATTTAAGGGTCTGGGCACTCTAACGATGGCCACATGTAGCTTGGAGACCTTAAGAACCCCAGTTTCTGCTCAGTTCATCAATCTCAATGCTTTAGCAGTTCCAATCTGGTACCGAAGGCCTGGAAGATTCTTAGAGAGTTGCTGGTCTTCATCTCATATTGACTGCTGAAGGCAGCAGCAACAACAAAGATGAATACACTGAAAAAGGTAAGCAAGCTTGAAATGTTGATCTTTTTTATAGCTCCTTAACTCTAGGACCTAGTTAAAAGCTGCCATATACTACAGGGGAGGTTCTCTTCCCCTCAGGAATTTTCCTGGAAGTGTCTTCTGGGATCCACCCAGAGGTGAGTTTTTTAGTTGATCTTATCAAATTGACAACCAAGATTAAACATCACGTCAGCTTACAGTTATTGAAAGATGAGAATAATGCAATTTTATTGGCCAGTGTAAGCGTGAGAAAACTTGGGATTCACTGAGAAGTGGATATGGACATTATACACATACCCACTATGTGGTCACCAACCTCCAAAGTAGCTGCTTTGAGAAATTCTAGGCCTTGGAGAAGAGAAAAGGACAGGAGGACGATGAAGTGGAGGAGAGAAGAAGGTCCCACATCTAGTAGGGTGTAGGGAAAAGCTGGCATCTACTGGGGCTCCCTTCTCTTGTTTGGGCACTGCAGGCTGATCCCCTTTGTGCTCAGTATAAAATCTGACATAACTTGCTATAGTTGCATGTAGCTGTCCTCAGCCACCTAGAGCTCCAGGATGTTCTAGGGCAGGGTCTGAGTCCAGAATTCCATCCAGCAGTTTTTCAGAATGTGACCCACAATGGTTGGATAACCGTAGGCATTGTACACCATGGCCAGATGAGGACCAACAAAGTAGCCTTTTCTTTGGGGATTCCTGTACGACAGACTCCCAAGTAGAATAAAGCAGTGAGCATTTTGAATTATACTGAGCCAAAGACTCACTTCCTGATTTGGGTCAAGATAGTGGAGAGAGCATGCTAAGGGGATAGAGGCTCAGAGGTGCAAGTACCCAGATGTAAGGGGTTCCCATTAGTGTCTGTTCTGTGTGTGGCAGAACCATGTGGACTGTTTGTCCTTCATTTAAGGGTATGCTTTTATAGACAAAATAACATTCCTACCAGGTCATGGGGAGATAATCAGTGACTGATACCCACAAGAGATTCATGTCTGAGTGGGCTCTGGCACTGTAAGGGAGGCTCCTATTGGTCAAGAACCCATGCATGTTGATAAGGTCACCACAGATAAGGGGAGCCCTGGATAGGAATCCCCTGACTAGGGAGGTTGAGGGGTGTCCACTCATATATGTCATGTAAACTTGGTCCAGTACACCCTCCTGCTCAGCAGCTCCTCCTCAGTGAAATCAACTGCAGACAGGAGGAGGACAAGGGTCTTGGTCCTGACCACAGCATGTACATGCCAGCTCATGCTCCATACTTACCATCCCTGCTTAGCCTGACCCTAGGCCCTGCATATGTCCACCCCACACCTGCCAGGATCCAGGCTTACCCCTTCTCTATCCTACTCTTACTGGTCCCAACCTTTTAATGGAAGCTTTCTTGGGCTCATTACTACCCAGAATGCCTTCCTTACTTCTGTCATAGAATAGTAATCTGAGGAAAAAAGTCATGACTTTCAAATACCTGTCTTGGAATAGTGACACACTCACCATCTCTGGCTTCTAGACAAAAGGAACTCATGGTCTTGGGTTGTGTAGAGCCATGCTAGGTTGTGTAGGTCCATCACTCCAACATTCTCAAATGTTGATACCCATTCTCAAAAAACCTAAACCAAATCAAAACAAAACAATACAAAACACCACACAAACAAACCTATAAATAAATTGAATGACTTAATGTCCCCTTCTACCCCTATTCATGTCACTATGGAGGGAGCACAGGCTAGAGTGAAAGGAGCTTGAATTCTAACCCCACAGCAGTCTTTTAGCTGTAAAATGGTCCACACCTGACCCCACTCTTCCTCAAGACTCAGTTTCCACACCTGAAAAGTGGGGGCAATCATCCTTTAGTTAACCAGCTGCTTGGAAATGAGAAAGACTCACCACTGCATAATAGGACACTCTGATGAGAAAGAGATGTTCACCACCATGGTTGCCTTTCATGTGGGATGGCTTGAAATCCTTCAGAAAGTTGGGCAGATGCCAGAACTCATAGAAGTAGCCTGGGACATGGGGACCTGAGGACAAGGACACACTATGACATGGTGGCTTGTGACCTGGAGCTGTCTCCTGAGACCTTGGTACAAGCTGACTGGAATCTAGATAGTAGGGTTAAATCATAGCCTTTAACTTTCAGAGAAGACAGAGAATTAGAAGCTCTAAGGATGAGGACTGAATCAGGGGGTCAAGGCTCTAATTTAATTTCCACATGGCTCAGTCTTTCCCCTGACATGGTGAAGCCATTTATGGCAATAGCATGGACTAACATTGACTCTCTTTCATATGAGGTTCGACTCCATGATCAGGGAGGGGACAGGTGGGGGGAGCACCAGTCCAGACAGGGAAGGGTTCAGACTCTCACATTAGTGTGGGCTTTTAAGTTATTTATAAGATGGCTGTGAGGGGCTCTTTAAGAGCTTCCATTTCCTTATCTGGACAGTTACTTAGAAGGGCCCAGTCGCTCCTCAAGTACTCATCTGTGTTCCCATCCGGCTCATGAAAAGAAGACTCATGTTTGTTGTTCCCAAAGGAGAATCCAAAGACATAGACAAAAGAGATCTCACCATTGTAGTCGGCCTTCACACGAGGTGGTCAAATGTCTCTGAAAAGCTTGGGGTGGTACAGGAACTCTTAGAAGATGCCAGGTGCATGGGAACCCTGAGGGAGGACAAATGGTGACATAGTGGCCTCTCCCATGGAGCTGTCCTGCCTCATCTTTTGTATAACGATACCTTGGCCGAAAGTTGTGAGGAATCACAATTGTTGGAGGGCTGGGGAGTTGGAGAGCATGGACTCCAGGGCTGGAGCAAGAGCATTGGGAAGGCCTTGGTTAATCACAACTTTGGCTTTCATACCTGAGTCGTTTGGTCAACTAATAGAGCACCACTACTTCAGTTTCCTCATCTGTAACTAGAAAAGATATGATCTATGTGCACCAGACATAGGATTTACTTAGATGAGAGAGCCCTCAGGGTCCTGATAAAAACATAGAGAGGGCCTGGGTACCACAGGACTCACCTAAGACCCACGGCTCTGAGATACCTCCTAGGAATCAGGCCTCTTCTTTTTTCTCTAGTGGACTGAGCCCATGATATCACTCATAAAGCAGAATTTCTAACACTGAGAGTCCCAACCTGACCCTCTTTACAGATGTATTTACACTGCAAATGTGCTGCTTGCAGAGCAGGGGTCATAAACACCAAGTCTGCCATCGTCTCCGGGAACCTAACTTGGAGAGCATCGGGGGTCCTCAGTGTCTTCTATGTATGCTTCCATCAGCAAGCCACTACACTTAGCATGTAATATCTACTCCAGGAGAATCAGGAAGAATGCAGTTAGTTGGGTCCAGAAGAGAAGAAAGCAGCCTTGGGAGGAGAGGTGGGTTATGGGATGGAGCAAGTCTAAGGGTGCCAGGGTAAATTCTACCTGGAAAACATACCCTAGGCTTTAGTTTTGCACATTTGTCTTTGAGCAGGATATATGGGAGATCCTGTCTATTGGAGAAGAACTCAAGGAATCTCACCATCAGTGCTGCTGTGTACTTCAGATCAGCCTTCAGAGTTCCTCCAATTCTTTCCTTTACTGTGCAAACAAAGTCTATGGAGGCCAGAAAGAGTCTTTAGTATGTGACGAGTCCAGCCTAGACTAATGAATCTCTGACCTCCTACCACCCACCAGGTGAATTCTCAGGCCCCAAGAAGCTTAGAAACACATCTCATCATGGGGGTAGGGCAGCCTTACTCGCTGACATTGATACCAAGGATGCTCCGGACAAGGCAAAAACTAGCAGAGGTCAACAGCTCCTGAGTGTTCATGGGTAGGAAATCCTCATCCACCATACCAAGGCTGAGAATCAAAATCTGAAAGGCATTCAAAATCACTGTTGAAGATTAACAAGAATGTATTTCCATCCACACAGATTACTCCACTCTTGCTAATCCATTCCAATATTAATTAAACTAATTAATAGGTTTACATACGTAAGAATTAATATGATTACACATTTTCCATTTCCTCCCTCCTATGCCTCCCATGCAATCTTTCTCAGGTTTATGGCCTTTTCCTTTTTAACTATTGCTGTTAGATATACATATAAATGAATAAAGAAATAAATCCAGCCTGCGGAGTCTGTTTAGCGTTGCCTGCTGTGTAACCCAGACCAGCTGGCAATTGCAGAGCCTTTTACCTCCTCTATCTTACCCAGAGTGATATGTTTACAGGTTAATGTCACCACACCCAGATCAAACCTCCCTTTTTAAAGTAATCCTGGGCATTGTGTGTGCCACATCAATATCCTTGTGGATGAGCCACAAAGTCTAAATGGACTCAAGAGTTTGAGACATTATTCCATGTCTTCTTACAGTTGTGGTGGTTTTGAACCCAGAATCTGAGCAAAGGGTATGTAGAACAGCAGCCATGAGCAAGATAGCCAGATCTTCCTGTCTAGAAGCCCCTAGTAAACCTCTCAGAGCCATGAAGACATCAGGCAAGAGACAAAGTAAGTGTGTCCTCCTTAGGCAAGATCATATCAAGAAGTTTAATAAGAAGCCATTGGAGTTCACACTTCAGTGACTTGAGATGAGAGACATCAAGGGCTGTGCACACGCCCCGGATACAGAACTCTCCTGGATCACCTTCTGATGAGGGTGCCACCCTCATCACAAGGCTCATCCACAGGGACATCAAGGTGGCATGGTATTACACATGATACACACTTAAAGAGAGAGGTTTGATCTGTGCATGGTGGCTCAACTGCAGACTATGTGGCAGGGAAGCTGTAGCCTCTCAGACCTGCAGGGTGTTGAGGCTGGGGGCTTCTGTGTGCCCTAAGACTAGGAAACTTGCCTAGGATCCTTATCTGGGCAAAGGGTGACACACTCGGAGCCAATGGCAGCATTACCTCTTTCATTGATATCTAAGGGTCACTAACAGCTACAACCATTGTTATAGCCACAACCACACAAAGAGCAAGGAAATGCCGCAACAGTCCCTCTGTCCCTGTGCTTGATACTCTGAACTACATGTCCAACTCTCCTAAATGTCCATCAGCTGGGCTGGCTCTTCAGTGTTGAGTGTCCTCAGGCACCTCTGGTCCTCTTTGCTCCAGGAGCCATCCTGTAGGCTTTGGTAGAGGTAATGGGTAGTGTAGCTTCCCACAACGCCATCTATCATTTCTGCCTGCATCTCCTTTCCTGGTCCCTTTCCACCTGCCTTCTCAATCCCTGGATCTCCAGAACCTGGTAGCTCTGATCCCAGTCTCCATCTCTACCTCACAGAATCTTGCTTGACACGCAGAGAAGGAAAAGCAGGCGTCTTGAAAGGCTTCAGCATGAGGTAGAAAGGAACTTGATTCAGGGGCAGGATTGCTTCCCAGGCTTGAGTCAGTGCTGCCATCGTATGCGTGATGGTTCACCACAGGAAGCATGAATTGTCAACCTAGCCCAGGCTTGTTTTGTACTCTTAGGTGTGTGGCTAGGGAGCCTGGTGGAGCAGGACAAAGCGACTGTTGGAGAAGGACTGCCAATACTTGCTAGGCCGGAAAAGGTTTTCTCAGCTAGTTTTGTCTCTTTTAGACTTCTGGGACCTGCACAGCATGGCCTCTGAAACCATAATGGATATCCATCACTCTCAACCCAAACCTGGAATCACCATGGTTACTGTCCAGTCACAGGCTCAGGGTGGGTATTGGAAAGAAAGAATAAAGCAGAAATCTGTAACTGGAGGTTCTATTTTCTCCAGGGAGGTACTCGCTGAAGATTCAACAGAAGGAGAGCTTGGTTGTTTGAATGCTTTGCTTGCATGTTCATCATGTACATGCTTGGTGATCACAGATGCTAGAAGAGGGTGTTGGATGCTCTGGAACTGGAAATATGGATGGTTGCTAGCTGCCATGTGGGTGCTGGGAATTGAACCCAGGTCCTTTGCAAGAACAAAAAGTCCTCTTATACACTGAGCCATTTCTAGGGTCTGACATTGGTTTGTTTGTTTTTTAATTTAGGCATTTATATAGCCCAGGACTGCTTTGAGTTGCTCTCATGGGTTTTCGTTATGTTGTGTTTCCCTTAACATTTGATTCTAGGAAGCAAGCATAATTTTGTGTGCTCACATGCTTTAGATTCCTTTGGATTCAATCATAAGCAAGGAAATGTGGTGTTTGGGACAAGCCCGTGCTTGTGTAACTTAGATGCCAATCTGTCTTCTGATACGACTGCATCATTTCTTACCCTCTCTAACAATGTGTGCGATGCCAATTGCTTCACATCTTCACCTGTACTGGGAGTTGTAGGTCTTCAGGATGATTGCCTTGAATGGCCCTCTACTTAAGTAGGAGGATAGTAAAAGTGACCCAAGCCTGAGCTATACAGTGAGACCCTGTCTCAAAACCCATGACCTCTCCCTACCAAAGAAGACTCTTAACATGGGAGTGACACAGACATGCAGCTGCTGAGAGGATAAAAGGAACTGAAGAGTGGGGCTCCTCCTAGCATCCTCTCTTCTGTGCCCTTGTGTTCAGAACAGGCAACACAGGAGTCTTGATTTTCATGCAAAGGTCACAGTGCCTTACGACTGGTATTCAGTGTGGTGAATGAAATAAAGGGACTTTGCCTTGGGAAAACTGGTGAACAAAGAGGACAAGGGAACCAGGGGTTCCCAGGGTCTAAAAAATACAGGACACACCCTCTTAAATAACAGAGAAAATGCTTTAAGGGAAACAAAAGGCCTATCAAAGACAAATTGGCACCATTGTAAAAGACATGCAATACTATAGACCTTGTAATACTGGACTTGAAAACCATAAGAACAAAAAATGGCATAAGAATGAAAATCACATGGAATATCATGAAAAGTGGTGGGCTTTATTAGGATTTTACGAAAGGCAAGCAGTCATTTTCACACATGGCGAAGCCATCAGGGTTCCAGGAATGGAAATCTCTTCTGCTATCCATGCCTGGGGAATCTTTTCTCTCTCATATCATCTCTAGGACACACATGTAGCTGAAGATCTTCACAGATGTGTTGTGTTCACACAGGTGTGGGCTTCACAGTGTCTGTAGAATCCTTGTGCATAAGAACAAAGTTGTTATTAGAGAAAGCCTACTTGGGCCTGCTGGTCAACCTCCACTCCTGGCCTTGCTTGAGGTGTCAAGCTTTTCACAAAAGTGGATGCTTGCAGTTTGGGAAGAAAAAAGATGAGATTTCTTCTATAGGGACAATGGGCACAGCTTTTGGTAGCTGGAATGTTCAGTGGCTAACATCAGAGAGGTCTAGGAGTTGTACCCTGAAAGATCGTAGGGCTCAGGCTCATTTTCTCCCTCTGTATTTCTCACTCCACAGAGCTTTACATACATTTCTGTTGTTTGCAAGTTACCCAGCAAGTGATTATTTCTGTTTCTGAGATACAGTCTTGCTAAGTTGTTCAAGGTGGTATGAAACTACTAGGTTCATGCAATATTCCTGACTCAGTTTCTAAATAACCAGGTCCACAGGTCTGTATCCCAAGACCTGCTGGTAGTTTGAGATCTATTTGAAACAGCAGCCAGAACTTGTGGAGACTATGGGACCTTGGGGCTCACACACTCACATTCCATATAATTACAGGAGTTTTTATTGAGTGGCTCTAACAAAAGATTGGCAGCATTTTGTGAAGGAGTGACATGTAGAGGGTTTGTCATATAAATTGGTAAAATGAATAACCGTACGTGTTAGGAATGGTTATGTGAATGATAGGATCAAAAATATTTCCAAACCTCAGCCATGAAGCCCATATGCCTTTCTTCACACAGGACACTACAACTCTCTGTGCCTCTCCTGAGCCCCCTTTAGCTCCTGGATCTTCTGGGGCAGAGTCTTGGTCCAGAACTGAAGCCTTCTGGCCTTCAGGGCTCTACCCACAGAAGGTTGGATGTCCAGCTGAAGGTACTGCTCATCATGGTTAAACATGGGCCAGTAGGGTAGACCCTCGCTGTTGGGGTTCCTGTGGATATGCCGACCAGCAGGGAAGGATGAAGGTCACCTGATCCTGTTTTGGCTCAGGACAGTGAATGAAGTAGGCCAGGAGGTTAAGGGGACTGGTAGGGTATATGTTCTGATATTGGGATACAAGTGTGACCCACTAGTTTCTACTCCATGTGGGACAAGGTTACTATCCCACATGGTCCATTTTCTGCCTCCAAAGCAAAAGCTAAAGAACATTATCACAATACTGTAGCTCCCCCACCAAGTTACTTCAAGATGACCAGTAACAAACAAATATAAAGTATCTAAGTGTGCTGTATCTAAGTGCACACACACACACACACACACACACACACACACACACACACACATCAGCTGACTATGTGGTAAACTGCTTGCCAAAGTGTGCTCTAGGGTACGGAAGACTCTCATATATGCTAAGGAGTTCACCACACCCAAAGGGAGTTCTGGACAGTAACCCACCCTTGCAGAAATTGAGGGAAGGGCATCTTCTCACCCATGCCGTGCAAAGTTGGCCCAGTACTTCATTATCTTCCTGCTTAGTAGCTCCTCCTCCTCAGTGTGAGGAACTGAAGAGAGAAGGACAGGTACCCAGGTGCAAGCCACTTCATGCAGCTGCCCATTCATGCTTCACACTCACCAAGTCAGCTAGCTATCACTCAAGTCTTAAACTATTGGTCTGGCTCCCTCCTTCTCTCCCCTCACAATCCAGGATTTAAGCATCTTAGTGAATTCAGCCAGGTTTGTTCCTGCACCATTATTTTCTTATTACCAATAACACAAGGTAGACTCAGAAAGATCCAGATTATAACCTAATGTAGGGTTTGAGATGTGAGATGGTGCACACTGGATTCTGTCTTTCCTCAAAGATTTGGTTCCCTTGACTGAATTAAGAACTCAGCTATCCTTCAGGTTTCCATAATGGACTCCACCCAGCTCAAGGAAATCCGTGAAGACTCACGTTTTATGTAACCGAATTGGTAGCCAAAGACAGGGAAAATTTCATCACCATGGTCAGCCTTCACATGGGGTGGCTTGACATCCTGGAAGAAGCTGGACCGATGCTGGAACTCATAGAAGTAGACAGGAGCACGGGAACCTGGGAATGAGGACATGTAATGACATGGTGACGCTTTGTCCAGAACTGCCCTGACACACATTTGGTGACAAGATGCCTTGGTCTCAAATTATCTGAATCAAAACAGTTAAGTGTGGAGCCCCATCCTGGAGCATTGGCTGTGGGAAAGCCCACTGTTAAATAATGACTTTGCCCTCCCTGGGGGAGTAGTTAGGACAAGTCACAGATACCACACAGTTGTTTCTTCATCTGTACTCAGATAAGATGTCACCATCTTACTCTCAGAATAAGGATTTACCAGATAAAGACTGTCAGTCATCTGAAACCAGAGATCTGATCCTGACATAGGTCAGGCCTGGACACTACAGGGCTCGTCTTGGACCCACAGCTCTGAGCTCCCTCCTTTAATCTTGTCACAGATGTACTCACTCTGAAAATGTGCTACTTGAAGAGCAGGGATGACAAACATGAAGTCTCCCTTCATCTCTCTGAACTGTGCTTGGAGGGTCTCTGGGTCCTCAGTGTCCCCCATGTACTCTTCCATTAGCAGGTCACCACACTCAGGAGGCAGCATCTACCACATTGTGATGAGAAAGAATGAGATTAAACAGGCACTCAGATAGGTAAGCAATAGCCTCAGGATGGAGAAACGCAAAAGAGATCTGGTATAGGGAGAAAGCTCTGTGACCTTAGACAGGTATGTGCGCAGGTGTAGGGGTGTGTGTGCGCATGTGCACACACACACACAATTAATTTCTGGAAATTCTCTCTGTGAAAGTTAGATAGAGGTCCTCACAATTGTGGCTGTGCCCCCAAGATTCTCACCATTTTTAGGGCTGTGCTCTTTAGAAGAGCTGGCAGGGCCTTTCTGGTTATTTCCTCTATTTTCTGAGCTGAGTCCATGATCTGGTATAAAGAGAATGTTTTTAAGTGTGGCACAGCATGGATATGGGTCAGTAAATCTCCAAGTTCCCATTTCCTACCATCTGAGTTCTTAGTCTCCCAGAAGATTAGAAATGAACCTCACCGTAGGGAGAATCCAACCGTACTCATCATTGTTGACACCAATGATGCTAGGGACAGGGTGAAAATCAGCAGAGGCCAGCAGCTCCTGAGGATGCTTGGGTAGGAACTCTCCATCCACCACAGCAGGGATGACCTTGAAGACCTAAGGAACATTCAGAGTCAGAACTGAAGGTTAATTATATATGTTTTCTGATTTCCAGTGAATGCCCTCCACTCCATCTCCACTTTCTGATTTGTCTCAGGTTGGTTATCCTCCACCACACCTACCCCCATCTCGTCCCTGAAGAGACCTTACATTTAGATTGGCTTATGTTGGTATTGGTTTTGCACCCAGGACTAAAGTGATACTAGCCATGGGGATTAGGTAATTTGTTCATAGTAATGAGGACTACCTAGAACACACCTTGGTATCTGCCATCTTCCCAACCACGCCATTCTGCCAACCTCATTAACAGCCAGAATCTCTGCTTCACTCTTGTCTCTTAGGCAGCGCACCAGGGCCTCTGAGTTCACAGCTGCACAACCAGATAAATTGGCCACTATCTGTAACAAGAGCAGGATGAAGCTGTCTTCCAGGTAGAGAAGTTTTCCCAGTCCCAAGATGGTGTCATTGGCTCTAAGTGTTATACCAAATGTGTGTGGGCTGGAGCAAGAACAAAATTGTTCCCATTTTCCTGTTGCTTAATTGTAATAGTGATACCCTCAATTCCACCCCATCCCTCTCTCCCACCTTCCTCTTAATTTGAGAAATGGTCTCTTGTTTTGCTGCAGCTACTATGGTTTACCTGGTCTGTAACTTTCTAAAGATTTTCCTGTCCCTGTCTCCCTTTTCTCCATAGGAACACCTGGATTAACAACATGTATGTTCTGGGGAACTGAACTCAGACCCTTGCCCTCACCCCAGCATATCAAGCTCTCTTGCCTCTGTACCATTTCCCAAACACATACATACTTGCTTTTGCCAGGGATGGAAGCTTCTAGATACAGCTTTGTTGAACTTTATATAAAAGTTCAGCAAAACCAAACCAAACCAACCAACCAACCAACCAACCAACCAACAAAAAGCCCTTTGTACAAAGCACCATATAATGGGGTGGAGATGAGGGTTCTAAACCTTGAGTCTTTAAGAAGCACTGAAGGGAAGTTACTTCTCCTGGCTTTCATTTTCCCTCCTGAACACAGTACCAGTGTACTAGAGTGAGCGCAAAGACAGTAGGTCAGGGGTGGAGGGGTAGAGTGCACTCACTCTGTAAACCACCTCAGAGGAGCTGGAGATAAGGTCAGGGAGCACAGCTACTCCACTCTCCATGATGGCACTATGGAAGAGCCCCTGGGACATGGGGGACACAACATGTGAGGACACACTTGTGCCACCGGCTGATTCTCCAAAAATAGTGACACGGTCAGGGTTGCCTCCAAAGTGGGCAATGTTTTGTTGGACCCAACGAAGGGCGGCCACTTGGTCCAGGTATCCCCAGTTGCCTCTGGCATGCTGGTCTCCAGTGCTGAGAAATAGAACGGTCATGGATCAAAGGGCTGTCTAGGTTCTGATCAGCCCACATTGCCCTGCTCTACCCCAGACTCACCTGAAGAATCCCAGAATTCCTAGGCGGTACTGGATAGTGACCACCACCACATCCTCAGTGGCTACCAGCATGGATCCATCATACATGGAAGCCATGCCTACAGTGAGTGCACCACCATGGATCCACACCATCACCTGGAGAAGTCAAAAGAGATGCCAGGAGTCTTCTATCCAGGATAAGTTCAAGTGGGACTGCCTGCTAGATTATCGACTGCTTTGTATTTATACAGCTGTACACATACATAGGACTCCTCAGCATCTTAACCCAGGATGCAGATGAAGAACTACAGTCTCATTGGAATATTTCCAAGCTTCACTGTTGTACCAGAAATCTCAGTCTAGAGTAATGCCACTAATAGTCTCCTCAAAAGTGTAGAAGAGTGTCTCCATAAGCATTTTTTCTGATTATAAACCAAAAGGATTGCCAAATCTCATTGGCACAAACAATACACCAAACCTGGAAATTTGGCTTAGCTCAGTGTTCAGTCCTTAGACACCTGACTGTATCTCTAGGGCTCAAACAGGTTGAGAAAGTCCTGAGTTAGTTCCTGGAACACAACCTCTGACCTCCCAGTGCTCCATTTCTCAGTGTCCCATACCTAGGGTTCAGCTGCCAATCATGGATAAGAAG
>JADRCH010007065.1:51180-65354 GCA_019843965.1 Rhynchomys soricoides
ACACTGTAGCAGAACTCAGTTGTTTTGTCCTTTCTAATCTTCCTAAGATTTTCTTTTCCTACCGAGGTAAAGGCCACAGACTTAGTGAAATCTTGGGTAGGATCAGACTTCCAGAGAGGTCTCCACTTGGGTGAAGGTATATATCTTATTGTTTTTTGAGTCTGGGTTCTGGAGAACTCCTGGAGGCTCTATGAGTCTATGAGCATAATTTTCTGTGAGCTGTGACATGCACCAGTTCTCTTTGTACTCTTTAATGCCTATTGAGAATGTTAGTCTTAATTTTCACATTGAGACAACATAGAATCACCTGGGAATATAGTCTCAATGAAGGATTGTCTAGATCAGGTTAGCCTATGGGGATTTTTTTTGATTCTGTTAATTGAGGTGGTAATCTTTCCAACCATGGGTGGAACCATTCCCTAGGAAGGGGCTTCTGAATAGTATGAGCAGAGAAGGTAAACTGAACATTAGGAGGTAGGTATGCATTCTTTGATCTCTGGTCCCAGTTAAAGATGTGATTGTATCCATTCCCTTAAGTTTCTCCCTAGTAATGAACGGTAACATGGAGCTGTGACCCATAATAAACTGTTTCTGTCCTAAACTGCTTTTTACCAGGTATTCTTTACCAGGTTCTTTACCCTTTGCCCAAAAACTCTCAGTACCTGTACTTCCCATGTAATCTTCAGAGGAAGCGTTTATATTTCTTTGGACAATGGCACTTGGCTCCTTGGGTTGTATCAGGGACTGTAGAGGTTGGAGTTGTGAAGGTCACATCACTTCTGCCCTCCTGAGAGACTTGTAGTACATGATACATGACTCTGGGCTCTTGCTGGTTAATGTGTTTATACTGACCCTTGTCCGTAGACCTCTCCTATTGTTTCAGAGATCACTTGGCACAACCTGAATATGGGAACTGTTCATATCTCTTTCTCACTGCGAAACTGATAACTTCCCATAGGAACTGATCTTTGACCCAGGAGACTGGCAAAGTTGTTCTATTAGAAGCTTTAGCTGTGTATCTAAAAATGCACAACACGCTGCACATCATAGACAGAATCCTTCCATGGGGTTGAGAAGGAAGCATTTCATTTGGACCCAGAGCTCATAGCATGCTTTTACCCCCAGCCTGAAATCATCCGGGTCCAAAACTTACATGGCTGGATGTGAGGTCCCATCTCTCACACCACTCCATGGCTCAGGGGCCTCAGGAGGTGCAAAGCGCAGTGATCCTACCGGTGGCTTGGCAAAGGGAATTCCCAGGAAGGTGTGGACAGAAATGTCAGTGTCTTTTACATGGACAAGGCTGCCTCTCACCTGGCCTGTGTGCGTGTTCCTGATGGGGCTGGCTGAGTCCTGGCCTATGGGTGGAGAGATGCCATCATGGTTAGTTTTGTCCAGGCAGTTGCCACTACATGGCTGATTCCCACCTCGTTTTCACTAATGTTCATGGGGAAGGGAATCTGGGGTGTGTAGGCTCAGGTGTGGGATGTGGGGTAGGAGCTTCTTCATAACCCCCCAAGCCAGGAACATTGCTCATACTTCTTTTGAATGGGATCAGGGCATGTCTCTAAGGAGACATACTCAGAGCCACTTGGCAGCATGGATGTTTATTTTCATTATCACCCAAAGGCCTGTAGCAGCTACAGTCACACACAGAGAAAGAAAATGCTCCCTTTGCTTCCTTTCCTCTAACCTGCAGGTGTATTGCTTCTTAGACCTTCTTACACTGGACTAGCTCTTTGGTATGAGGTGTCCTTAGGCATCACTGACCCTCTATGAGCAGCGGGGCCCACTCTGTGGGCTTTGTTGAAGGCATTGGGATTCATACATTTCCCACCCTTTTACCTGCCATCTTTACCAGCTTTTCCTTCCCTGGTGTCTTCCCTCCTACAAGCTAAGCTGCTGACTCTGAGGAACTGAGCAGCTCTGACCCTGTTCCTCATTGCTCACTGAAGAACTCTTACCTCTCACATGCAGGATGAGAAGCAGGATCCCACAGGCCACAGCATTTAGACATCCAAGAAGTTTGTACAGTGTCATGGTCAGCTCTTAGATCTGAGTCTGCGTTGCTCCAGGATAGCTGTATGCTGTGGACAGGAAACAAAAAATGTGGGCCTTGCCTAAGCAGGAATTTGGACCTAAAATAAAGAAGGCAGGAAATTCACTAGGGTGGAGTAAAGTTCATATTGCCAAAGAAGAGCAGGCCAGCGGGAAGCGAAGCAATCTTTGTTCCTGCTCTTTGGCCTCCTAGAAAGGTATATCATGGCATCTGAAGTCCTTCTGTAGCATTAGGTGTTCTGTGTTCAAATTCAAACCATGATCACTGTCCTTGTACTCCTTGTACTCACTGGCCAGATGTTAGTGTTGTGGAGTTCAGGGAACAGGAATCGGTAATAGGGAAAGCCTGGAGGGCTTCTTCAAGTAAGTATATATTCAAGATAACACACACACACACACACACACAGAGAGAGAGAGAGAGAGAGAGAGAGAGAGAGAGAGAGATCAGAATGCGACCATTACAGTGATCTCAGGGTCTACATGGAGCCCTCCACGTGTGTCCTGGCTATTTCACTGAAACGCTGCAATGTTGGCACTTTGTAAGTCACATTCCTTATTCACTGTACCTCTGTAATATGTGTTTCCTCTTTTAGCCAGCTCCTGCTGAGATCAACTTTTATAGTTCTTTATCTACCTGAGCACTTTTAATTTTTCCCATTTTTTTCTTTATTGTGCACGTGTTTATATGCATGTGTGAATGCCATGGCATGCATGAGATTGCAACGTCCGCCGGTCAGACCCTTTCACTGTGTGGATATGGGGGACCCATTTTAGGTGTCTGGTCTTTTGAAAGTTCCTTTGAGCATCATGCCATCTCCTGGCCTCCACTTAACAAGCATTTAATCGAGTCCTACTAGTCCAACACTGAGCTTTCAGTGTCTGAGCTGTCAGAGTCTATGACAAAGTCAAAGGTCTGTACTGGGAGTTTAATAACCACAAAGAATCCTGTCAGAACACACCAAAGAGTACAGGATTAGGAGCTTCCACAATGCCCAGCTGATCTCCTAGAGGACATGATACAGGGATCAAAGTAAGCCTGTAGTCTGAGAATTTGCCTTCACTCTGTATTTCCAGATCCTGATAATCTATGGATCCATGGCCTAGCACCACAGAACTACACCCTCAATGCTTTTCTGTCTCTCCAAGCATGATGCAGCCAAGCCTTTTCCTATCAATGTTTGCTATTGTTTCATCATGGTGGCTGCCATGCACTCCTGTCCAGTCTGTTGTCCCAGCCCTCACTGGCTGCTGCTCTCCCTTCTCTCAGTTCCTCGAGCAAAGAAACTGATGGGCTGTAGGGCTTTGAGGCCATCTTCAGTTCCTCCTTTCTTAGAGTCAAGGAATCAGCATCTTTAAGTTTTCAGGGCTTCCTTGTGCTTCTTCTTAATACAAGATGTTCTCAGCTTGGCTAGTAGAGTGGTTTGAAAGAGAATAACCTTTACAGCCTCATATATTTGAATGCTCACTCTTCCGTTGGGGGACTCTTTTGGAGGAAGTAGGAAGTATGCTCTTGTTGATGGAGGTTTGTCCCTGGGGGTGGGATTTGAGGTTTCAAAAATTCATGCCAGGCCCAGGCTAACTCTCTGCCTCCTGTTTGTGGATCAGGATGTAAACTCTCAGCTACTGCTCCAGCACTGTTCCTGACTGCCAGCCAACTGCCATGCTGCCCACCAAGATGATGGTTCTGAACTCATCCTCTGAAATGTAAGGAAGCCCTAAATCAAATTCTTTCTTTTACAAAGTACTCTTGGTCATGGCATCTATAGATCAGTAACTGAGGAAGCTGGGAAGGGGGAGGTGGAATGTTACTCACCGCACATTCATCCAGAGACCCTATGTGGAGAGAGGAAGACTCTCAGGTGCATTTCTTGAAAGAAGCAGGGAGTGAGCACAGGAGCAGGTAGAAGAGGCAGGGGAAGCAGAGGCTTAAGTTCTATTGAAATGCCTGCAATAGACATACCTTCACACCCATTCAGTGTAAAGATAAGTCACTGATGCCCATAGATCTGTCTGGAGGAGATAAAAATGATACAGTCATAGAGGACAGCTTGGCACTTTCATTAAACTTTAAACACATGTGTGTTATATGATTCATCAAATCTGGGCTAAAGGATCTTTAGCCCAATGAAAAGAAAATATTGATCTCAAAAAACCTATGTTTGAGAAAGTTCACAAGAGCTTGATTGAAAGTAGTGGGAATCAGGTTGCTCAGACATGCATTAACTGGGGAGTGGGCTAATATGTTTCGTGCATGTGTAGAATGGAATTTTTTACCAAAGGACACAATGCTTGAATAACTTATACCTAGTAATGAGACTAGTCACAAATAATTCCTTTTCCATGACAGGACAGTCAGAGCCCTGATGTTTTTAAATTTTATGAAGTTTCCAAACTCTTCCATCAGAAAGCAGTCATGTGGTTGCCAGGGAGCAGAGGCCAGGCGATGATTAACACGAAGGATCATGAGTGGATTTTTTTCTTATACTCGAAGTGTAGGTTGTTGCTTATCTCATACTCTTATGCAAATTTACCAAGTAATGTTGGTAAATGGTAAATTTGATTGCATAGAAATCATCTGACAATGAATCTTCCCAATGGTAAGAGGGCTACTTAGTGTCTAAAAACCCCTTTGTGGAATGTTCTGTATATTAGAAGAAATGAGTACCCCACAGAGGTGTGTTTACAGCAGGAGCTCAGTAATACTGTTGGACTCCCGTGGAAGTATCAGGCACAGATCATTTGTATTCAAGAGATGGCTCTTCTCTCTGCCCTTATCCTATAATTGTTACTATGCTTGCTTGGGGTGGATACAGGAGGAGGGAGCACATGATGAGAGATAAGCAGCTTGAATTCAAACCCCACAGTCGCTTTTGAGCTGTAAAAGAGTGCATTCTTGATCCTGTCCTACCTCAAGATTGTTTGCACCTGGAAATATACTTCCTGCAGGGCACGGATCTGAAATGTGAAACCACCATCACCTTTTGGAACTGTAGCAGGAGAGTCAGGGGTTCTTCAGTGCCTCTCATGAGCTCCTCTAACAGTAGGTCATCAAACTCAGGGATGATCTTCAAGACCAGAGACCATTCAAAGTGAGGGAATACAATCAGGTCCCAGACCTAACTTTTGGATTTTCTTATATCCAAAAAGGCAATTCCACCCTTCACACACTTATTA
Source organism: Rhynchomys soricoides (assembly GCA_019843965.1). Lineage (NCBI taxonomy): Eukaryota > Metazoa > Chordata > Mammalia > Rodentia > Muridae > Rhynchomys > Rhynchomys soricoides. Next base: position 56,413 of record JADRCH010007065.1, read on the forward strand.
ATTCATCCCATGATGCTCATATTCACCTCAAGAGAGATTTCACACTTAGTGTAGCTAGATTTGGTTTCTATTTTGCTTTGAAGGGATGGAAGTCAAAAGGTCATAGATTTGAGGTAATTGGTTCAGAGCAGTGAGGCCTTTGTATTCCACGCCCCATTGGCCTCCTTTCTATAGAAAACGGCGATTCAACAAACTTTGTAAAAAGTCAGTAGCTCCCCTCTTCCCTCTGCTTCCCAGGCAGCCAGCAGAGCAACCAAGCCATCTGTGCACACCCAGAGAGGATGGACAGCAACTGTACCAGAATTAGGCAGGGAGGGACTGGCTCATTTTCTCAGGAAGGGTGAAGAAAACTGGCAACATCTCTAGCTGAGTGTGTGCGCCCTGGAAATCTCATAATGTCCAGTGTGTGCCCAGTGGCCAGTATAAAATTGTTCCCACTTCCCCAGGCTGACCGGTGACAGGCCTAGGTGTCATCTCACCTCCTCACATGACTCTAAAGACAATGGAGATCACTAGGTATAATTGTGCTAGCCAAAGAGAACATTCAACCCAAGTGAGGCAGAGGGGCATGGATTAGTTCCCTTGAGATCCTCAGCATCCCATGGAACTTTGTCTGAAATTGACTACTTACTTGAACACAAAGCAAGTCTCAACCAAAACAAAAAGTTGAACTACCACCTTAAACCCTATCTGACTGCCACGGATTAAAGCTGGGCATCAGCAACCACAGTAACAACAGAAGCTCATGGAAACTGAACAACTCTCTACTGAATGAAAAATGAGTCAAGACAGAATTTAGGAAGAAATTACAGTCTTTCTAAAATTGAGTGAAAATGAATATACACATACCCAAACTTATGGGACATACTGAAGCAACTTCATAGCACTAAGAGCACCCCACACATGCACAAGTTCATGCATACATGCATGCACACACATGCATGCACTCATGCACACATACATATGTATGTGCACACACATGCATGCACATGTGTACACACACACAAATATTGGAACGATCTCACAGTAGTAACTTAGCAGCATACCTGAAAGCTCTACTAGAACAAAATCAGAAATCACATCTAGAAGGAGCAGATGGCAAGAAGTAATCAAACCCAGGGATAAAAATCAACAATACAGAAACAAACAAACAAACAAAAATACAAAGAATCAACGAAACAAAATTTGTGTCTTTTGTGAAATATCAGTAAGATCTTTCAACTCTTATTCAAAAAACTAAAAGGTGGAGAGAGAAGATTCAAATGAACAAAAGTAGAAGTGAAAAGAAGGACATAGCAACAGACACCAAGGAATCCAGAGAATCATAAGAACATACTTTTTTTTTTTGGTTTTTTGAGACAGGGTTTCTCTGTGTTGCCCTGGCTGTCCTGGAACTCACTCTGTAGACCAGGCTGGCCTTGAACTCAGAAATCCACCTACCTCTTCCTCCCAAGTGCTGGGATTAAAGGTGTGCACCACCACTGCAGGGCAAGAACATACTTTTTAAAACCTGCACTCTGAGAGGGTGCCCCCAGGCCTTCCCCTGCCCTGGAGCATCAAGTCTCTACAGGATTAGGTGTGTCCTCTCCCACTGAGGCCAGACAATGCAGTCTTCTGCTACATAAGTGCCAGGGGCCTAGGACCAGCCTGTGTATGTGCTTTGGTTGGTGGCTTAGTCTGTGTAAGGGAGGATGGAGGGGGGACCAAGAGAGGTGCAACATCTGGGATATAAATAGATAAAAGAATTAACTAATAAACCTCTGCACTCCACAAAATTGGAAAAACTAAAAGAAACAGATAGTTTGCCTGATACATACCACTTACCAAACTTAAATCAAGAACAGATAAGTAATATAAATGTATCTATAGCCCCTAGTGAAATAGAAGCAGTTATCAAAAGTCTCTCAACCAAAAGAAAACCAGAGCCAGAGGGTTTTAGTGCAGAATTCTACCAGATTTTTAAAGAAGAGTTAGTGCCAATACTTCTCAAATTATTCCACAAAATAGAAACAAAAAGATACTGCCCAATTCGTTTTACAAAGCCACAGTTACCCTGATACCCAAACCACGTAAAGACCCAACAAAGAAAGAGAGTTACAGATCAATTTTTCTTATAAACACAGATAAAAAAAAAGTCTATCTCAATAGACTACTTGCAAACCAAATCTAAGAATACATCAAAAATATCATCCACCATGATCAAGTAGGCTTCATGCCAGAAATGTGGGGATGATTCACCACACATGAATTGATAAATGAAATCTGCCATATAAACAAGTTGAAAAATAAAACACATGATCATCTCTTTAGAAGCAGAAAAGAACTTTGACAAAAATACAATATCTTTTCATAATAAATGTCCTGAAGAGATTACAGATACACCTCAAAATTACAAAGACAGTTTACAGCAAGGCCATAGCCAATGCCGCCTTCAATGGAGAGGAGTCCAAAGCAATTCTACTAAAATCAGGAACAAGACAAGGTTATCCACTCTCTCCATGCCTATTCAATATAGTACTTGAATTCTAAGCTAGAGCAATAAGACAATGGAAGGAGATCAAGACTATGTAAATTGGAAAGGAAGAAGTCAAAGTACCTGTATTTGCAGATGACATGATAGTATGCATAAGTGACCTGAAAAATTCCACCAGGAAACTTATACAGCTGATAAACATTTTCAGCAAAGTAGCTAGTGTTGGTCTATTTGTTTATTATTTTACTGAATTCTTATCCTTCCACTTCCCTTCCAACCCTTATTCCACCCTAATTTCTTCCACCCCCCCCAACCCTAGGTAAGAGAGAAAGTGCAAACCAGCAAACCAGCAATCCATCAACCCATCAACTCAGCAATCCATCAATCCAGTAATCCATCAATCCATCAACCCAGCAACCCAGCAACCCAGCAACCCAGCAACCCAGCAACCCAGCAACCCAGCAACCCAGCAACTCAGCAAAGCAGCAATAGCAAAAGAACTAGCAGTGGAGGCAACAGCAGGGGGAGCAGCAGCTGCCTCAGTGTGACCCCCCCCCCTTTCTCTGGCCCCTGGCATTTAGATCCTCTTGAGTCCCCAGAATTAAACTATCTGCAGCTGGCAAAGATCATGCCCCTCCTAGAGCTTGAGACAATCATAGTTATCAGCTGTGAACAAACTGAAGCAGCCCCATATTAAAAACTGGGATTAAAAAATTGATATAACTGACTTTTTAAAGAAACCAAAATTCTCACTACAAGCTGGATACAAAGTTAAGTCACAAAAATCAGTCACCCTCCTATGTACAAAAGACAAATAGAATGAGAAAGAAATTAGGGAAATACATTTCACAATAGCCTCAAATCATATAAAATATCTTGAGGTAACTCTAACCCAACAAATGAAAGACTTATATGATAAAACTTCAAGTCATTGAAGAAAGAGATTGAAGAACATATCAGAAGATAGAAAGATATCCCATGATCATGATTCAGTAGGGTTAACATAGTAAAAAGGACCATCCTACGAAATGGAATCTACAGATTCAATGCAACCCTCACCAAAATTCCAACACAATTCTTCACGGAACAGAAAAGGATAATTTATAGCTTTATTTTGAACACAAAAAACCCAAGATTCCTAAATCAATCCTGAATAATAAAAGAACAGCTGGAGGTATCACCACACACCATTCACCTGAAGACCAGGAAATTAAATTGAAGATCAAGACATAAATGCACACACCTATGGGCACCTGATTTCTGACAAAAAGGTCAGAAGTACACACTGGAAATAAGATAGCACCTTCAACAAATGGTGCTGGATGGCTGCATATAAAAAAATCTGACTAGATACAGGTTTATCACCTGGAACAAAACTCAACTCCTAATGGATCGAAGACCTCAACATAAAAACATATATACTGAACCTGATGTAAGAGAAAGTGGGGAATAGCCTTGAACTTATTGGCACAGGAAAGACTTTTTGAACAGATCATTAGTACTAAAATCAACAATTAATAACTAGGACTTCATGAAACTGAAACACATTAGTAAGGCAAAAGGCACCATCAATCGAACAAAATGGGAGCCTACAGAATGGGATAAAATTTTCTTTTCCCAACTTCACACTTGATAGAGAGCTAATATCCAAAATATATAAAGAATTCAAGAAACTAGATATCAAGAAAACAAATAATCCAATTAAAGTGGGATATGGACCCAAGCAAAGAATTCTCAATAGAGGAAACTCAAATGGCTTAGAAACGCTTGAAAATGTTCAGCATTCTTAGCTAACAGGGAGATGCAAATCAAAAGTACCTTGAGATTTCATCTTACACTTATGAAAACAGCTAAGATTAACAAAGCAAGTGACAACTCATGCTGGTGAGGATATTGAGTAAGAGGAACACACATCCATTGCTGGCGAGAGTGCAAACTTGTACAGCCACTATGGAAATCAGTATGGCAGATCCTCAGGAAGATGGGAATAGATCTACCTCAGGATCCAGCTATACAACTCTTGGGCATATTTCCAAAATATTCTTTTCCTACCAGAAAGATACTTGCTCAATCATCTTCATAATATCCAGAAATTGGAAACAACCCAGATGTCCCTCAACAAATGAATAGCTAAAGAAGATGTGGCACATTTACACAATGAAGTATTACTCAGCTGTTAAAACATATGACATCATGAAAATTGCAGGCAAATGATTAGAAGTAGAAAAAACCCTCCCTAGTGAGGTGTCCCAGATCCAGAATGGTAAATAAAATACGTATTTGCTTATACATGTACATTAGCTTTTAAGTCAATGATAACCAAGCTGCAGTTCATAGAACCAGAAAGGGTAGGTATAGAGCAAGGGACTAGAGAGAATGAATTGATCTCATTAGGAAAGAGAAATATAATATGGATGGATGAAGGACTGGGATGGGAGGCTCCAGTGGTGAGAGGGGCTGAGGTAGGGAATACAGGAAGAGGCAGCTAAAACTAAGGGGCATTTAGGGATAGTATGGAAACTCAATACAGTATATACTTCCACTTATAAAATAAATTTATATATGATATATATTAATATATATATATATTTGCAATCTAAATGAAATTGCCAAATAATAGGAGAGACAGAGTCCCAACTGGACTTCTCTTGACACAAAATAAGCTTCCAGTATCAGGATTAAGTTAAATTTGATTGAGTTGTTGGCCCAAAAAATCCCATTGGAATCCCCAAACAAGACAGTCTGTTTCTAACACTTATAGGTTACTCCCCACAAACTGTCGGCAAGGTCTCACTGATGAAGACAACATCTTTGCAACTCACTGAACAGCGAGAGGTCCAACTGGTGTCTACATAGAGCCTTAACAACTATATTATAGTGTCTTTGGCCAAACCAGCCTACAACCCTTGGATCCACAATGGTGTCCTTGAAAGATATGCTAGGACAGTGGTGGGACAAAGCTGTGAGAGTAACAAATCAATATCTAATAAAACTCATGTCTCAGTTCTTGAGATGGAACCCATACTCAACATTGCTTGGGTGACCAAGAAACAGAGACTACATACCCTAGATACCTAGGGTGAAACCAAATACTACTGGTCTGACAAAAGGACAAGGGTAATTGATTAAATGGCGATACTCTGACAAGAGCCTTCTTCAGCCACCATCAGAGAAACTTTCTCCTGCTGTAGGTGGTAACAGATGCAGAGGCCCACAGTAAGGCATTACACAGAAAATGAGAGACCTTGGAACACTCCGTCCTAAATGGGATGTTTCCTTCAAATCCCTCCCCCCAGAGCTCAGGAGACCCTGCAGAAGAGAAGAAAGATTGACTGTAAGAGCCAAAGAGGAAGGAACACACTAAGAAAACAAGGCCCTCTGAATCAACATGAGCTTTGCTCACACTGTGAACTCACAGAGACTGAAGCCACCTGCACAGGGCCTGAACAGAACTGCATCAGGTCTTTTTGTGTATATATTACAGCTTTAAGTTTAATGTTTTTTTATGGGATTTGCCACTGTGTGGATGAGTGAGTTTCTGATTCTTACACCTTGTCTTGGATTCTTTTCCTTCTGGTTTGTTTGGTCCAACTTCTATGTGGTGGTTTTTAAATTTTATATTATTATATTTAAGTTTGTTATACTTTAATATTATCTTTTGGAAGACTGTTCTTTGCTAATGAGAGACAGAAAAGGAGTGGATCCAATGGGAGGGTAGCTGAGGAGGAACTGGGAGGAGTAGAGGGAGGGGAAACATTAATCAGGATATGTTAAGTTAGAAAACAATCTACTTTCGTTTTTTATATTTATATATATTCTATTTACATTTCAAATTGTTCCCCCTTTCCAGGTCTCCCCTTTGGAACCCCCCCCATCCTCTCCCCCTCCCCTGCCACTATGAGGGTATTCCCCTACCCACCCACTCTCCTCTTCCCTCCTTGGCATTCCCCTATACTGGGGCATCTAACACCCTCAGGCCCAAGGGCCTCTCCTCCCCCTGATGGCTAACAAGGTCCTCCTCTGTCACATATGTGGCCAGCACCATGATTCCCTCCATGTGTATTCTTTGGTAGGTGATCCAGTCTCTGGGAGCATCGGGGGTCAGGCCAGTTGACACTGTTGCTCCCTCTATGGGGCTGCAAACTCCCTCTGCTCATTCAGTGCCTTCTCCAACTCCTCCATCTGGGACCTCATGCTCAGCCCAATAGTTGCTGTGAAGTGAATCTTGGGTGTTCTGAACTTTTGGGGTACTATCCACCTATCAATGAGCACATACCGTGTTGATTCTTTTGTGACTGAGTTACCTCACTCAGGATGATATTTTCAAGTTCCATCCATTTGCCTGTGAATTTCATGAAGTCATTGTTTTTAATAGCTGAGTAGTATTCCATTGTGTAAATGTACCACATTTTTTTGTATTCATTCCTCTGTTGAGGGACATCTGGGTTGTTTCTTGCTTCTGACACATAAATATGGCTGCTATGAACATAGTGGAGCATGTGTCTTTATTACATGTTGGAGCATCTTCTGGATATATGCCCAGTAGTGGAATAGCTGGGTCTTCAGGTAGTATTATGTTCATTTTTCTGAGGGTCCACCAAACTGATTTCCAGAGAGGTTGTACCAGCTTGCAATCCCACCAGCAATGGAGGAGGGTTCCTCTTTCTCCACATCTTCGCCAGTATCTGCTGTCACCTGAGTTTTTGATCTTAGCCATTCTGACTGTGTGAGGTGAAATCTCAGGGTTGTTTTGATTTGCATTTCCCTGATGACTAAGGATGTTGAACATTTCTTTAGGTGCTTCTCGGCCATTCAAGTTTCCTCAGTTGAGAATTCTGTTTAGCTCTGTTCCCCATTTTTTGATAGGGTTATTTGGATCTCTGGAGTCTAGCTTCTTGAGTTCTTTGTGATATTGGATATTAGCCCTCTATTGGACATAGGATTGGTAAAGATCTTTTCCCAATCTGTTGGTTGCCATTTTGCCCTATTTACAGTGTCATTTGCCTTACAGAAGCTTTGTAATTTCAAGAGGTCCCATTTGTTGATACTTGATCTTAGAGCATCAGCCATTGGTGTTCTGTTCAGGAACTTTTCCCCTGTGACCATGTGTTCAAGACTTTTCTCCAGTTTCTCTTCTATTAGATTCAATGTATCTGGTTTTATGTGAAGGTCCTTTATCCACTTGGACTTGAGCTTTGTACAGGGAGGTAGGAATGAATCAATTTGCATTCTTCTGCATGTAGACCGCCAGTTGAACCAGCACCATTTGTTGAAAATGCTGTCTTTTTTCCACTGGATGGTTTTAGCTCCTTTGTCAAAGATCAAGTGACCGTAAGTGTATGGGTTCATTTCTGGATCTTCAATTCTAGTACATTGATCTACCTGCCTGTCACTGTACCAATACCATGCAGTTTTTACCACTACTGCTCTATAGTACAGCTTGAGGTCAGGGATGCTGATTCCCCCAGAAATTCTTTTATTGTTGAGAATAGTTTTTGCTACCCTGGGTTGTCTGTTATTCCATATGAATTTGAGAACTGCTCTTTCTAATTCTATGAAGAATTGAGTTGGAATTTTGATGGAGATTGCATTGAATCTGTAGATTGCTTTAGGCAGTCTGGCCATTTTTACTATATTAATCCTGCCAATCCATGGGCATGGAAAATCTTTCCATCTTCTGAGGTCTTCTTCTATTTCTTTCTTCAGAGACTTGAAGTTCTTATCATATAGATCTTTCACTTGTTTGGTTAGAGTCACACCAAGATACTTTATATTGTTTGTGACAATTGTGAAGGGTGTCGTTTCCCTAATTTCTTTCTCAGCCTGTTTACCCTTTAAAGGCTACTGATTTGTTTGAGTTAATTTTATATCCAGCCACTTTGCTGAAGTTGTTTATCAGCTGTAGGAGTTCTCTGGTGGAGTTTTTCAGGTCACTTAAGTATACGACCATATCATCTGCAAATAGTGATATTTTGATTTCTTCCTTTCCAATTTGTATCCCTTTGACCTCCTTTTGTTGTCTAATTGCTCTAGCTAGAACTTCAAGAACTATATCAAATAGATAGGAAGAGAGTGGACAGCATTGCCTAGTGCCTGATTTTAGTGGGATTGCTTCAAGTTTCCCTTCGTTTAGTTTGATGTTGGCCACTGGTTTGCTGTATATTGCTTTTACTATGTTTAGGTATGCTCCTTGAATTCCTGATCTTTCCAAGACTTTTATCATGAAGGGATGTTGAATTTTGTCAAATGCTTTTTCAGCATCTAATGAAATGACCATGTGGGTTTTTTTCTTTGAGTTTGTTTATGTAGTGGATTATATTGATGGATTTCTGGGTATTGAACCACCCCTGCATCCTTGGTATGAAGCCTACTTGATCATGGTGAATGATCATTTTGATGTGTATTGGATTCGGTTTGTGAGAATTTTATTATTTTTGCATTGATATTCATAAGGGAAATTGGTCTGAAG
>JADRCH010007069.1:0-11081 GCA_019843965.1 Rhynchomys soricoides
TTGTGCAGGGAAAGAGCTAGCCTCCCAGGAGTGTGGACAAGCCTGTGTTTGGGGGTAAGGCCAGCACCTCTGCTCAGAGGGACCTGTCCAGAACCTCAGGACACAGGGACTGAGGAGTGGCCTTCTGGTTTCCTTCTGTGGCAGGGAGCTGATCCTGTGACACAGGGCTCCATACTCAGTGCCAGGAGAGAGATGGTCTCCCAGGAGTGCCAACACACCTTTGAGCACAGGAAGACCACCACTTCTGTTGAAATTGCTCAATCAAGAGGGACTTTTGCAGAGCCATCAGTACACAGGAACCAAGGAACATCTGAATCCTTCTGGTTTCTGTCTGCACCCCAGAGCTGACCAAGTACAACAGCTTTCCTGTGGGGCAGTGGTCTGTGACTGGCAGTCTGGCATCTGGGCGAGCACAGGCTTAAACCACCAGAGATCCAGTAGGGCTTACCCTACAAGGGACTTGAAAACATTTCTGCCAATACTCCTGGGAGGCCCTGGAGCTGTTTGTCTTCTGTCAAACAGCTACAACTTCCACAGCCTCCTTTAGAGAAGTTTGTCATGTAAGGTCTGACACCTCCTCAGGTAGAGGTGTGGCCACGCAACCCCAAGCCATCCCCATGTTAATGAGAAATTTAGAGACAGCCACCCCCCTTCCCAGTTACTATATCTGCCTCGCCTCTCCCAGAGAAGGGGGGTACAATTCCATCCACACCACTCCACATGATGACAATAAATGTCTTAGAATTATGGACTGTCTATTCGTCTTTTTTTTTTTGATAATTTATTTACATTTCACACATTTCCCTCTTTCCAGATCTCCTCTTTGGAATCTCCCTACTCCCTCCCACCTCCCCCCTGCCTCTATGGGGATATTCCCCCACCCACCCACCTACCTACTCTTGGCTTCCCTCCTTGGCATTCTCCTATATCTGGGCATCTAACACTCTCTGGCCCAAGGGCCTCTCCTCCCCCTGATGGCTAACAAGACCCTCCTCTACCACATCTGTGGTAGAGTACTATGGGTCCCTCCATGAGTATTCTTTGGTTGATGATTCAGTCTCTGGGAGCATCAAGGGGTCAGGCCACTTGACACTGTTGCTCCCTCTCTGGGGCTGCAAACTTCCTCAGCTCATTCAGTCCCTTCTCCAACTGGTCCTCCATCTGGGACCTCACACTCATCCCTATGGTTGCTGTGAAGTGACTCTTGGGTATTCTGAACTTTTGGACTAATAACCACTTACCAGTGAGTATATACCGTGTTCATTCTTTTGTGACTGAGTTACCTCACTCAGGATGATATTTTCAAGTTCCATCCATTTGCCTAAGAATTTCATGAAGTCATTGTTTTTAATAGCTGAGTAGTTTTCCATTGTGTAAATTCACTATATTTTCTGTCTATTCATCTTGACCCAAAGTGGGACGCAATGGATCCAGCCTTTGTTTAAGGAACCACATCTAATCTCATACTGAAGGCATCTGGGTGTCTCAGCACTTCCAGATGGCCACTGCATTCACCTAAGCAAAAGCAGCTAGCCCAGTGTCACAAGGCATGCAAACCTGTTGCAGTGGGACACCAGCTGCACTCTGCAGCCACTTCTGTTCCCAGGTCCCATGGCATCCAGCGGAGTCCATAATGTCCAAACATGGGCTTTCCCTGGGATGACTCAGTCTTCTACCCATGGGTTGTGTCTCCACAGAGGCCACTCACACAGCCTGGCCAGCCCGTTGAACTGTAGAAGAGTGCACAGCTACTTACAGCATGTCTCCTGTCCCACCCAGAGCCTCAGCGCCCAGGACTTACACATAGGGCTTCTTTCTACCACGCCCGTTTGGTCCAACACTCTCCAACCCCAAATTCCTCTCAGAGAGAGCTGGTCTCCAAGGTGTATTCATGCAAAGGCTTGCAGGAGGGACAAGCCACATTCAGAGAGAGCAAGACTAGCTAACACCAGAGATAACCAGATGGCAAAAGGCAAGGGCAAGAACATAAGGATCAGAAACCAAGGCAACTTGGCTTTATCAGAACCCAGTTCTCCCACCACAGTGAGCCCTGGATACCCCAACACACCAGAAAAGCTCACATTTAAAATCACTTCTCATGATGATAATAGAATACATTCAGAATGAAATAAATAACAACTCCCTTAAAGAAATACAAGAGAACACAGATAAACAGCTTGAAGACCTTAAATAGGAAATACAGGAAAACACAAACAGTTGAAGGAAATGAACAAAACCATCCAGGATCTGAATATGGAAATAGAAACAATGAAGAAACCACAAAGGGATACAAACCCGGAGATAGAAACCCTAGGAAAAAGATTAGGAGTCATAGATGCAAGCATCGCCAATAGAATACAAGAGATAGAAGAGAGAATATCAGGTGCAGAAGATACCATAGAAGACATTGACACAACAGTCAGAGAAAATGCAAAATGCGAAAAGCTCCTAACACAAAACATCCAGGAAATTCAGGACATAATGAGAAGACCAAACCTAAGGATAATAGGTATAGAAGAGAGTGGAGATTCCCTATTCAAAGGGCCAGTAAATATCTTCAACAAAATTAATTATAGAAAACTGCCCTAACCTAAAGAAAGAGATGAACATAATTATACAAAAAGCCCACAGAACTCCAAATAGATTGGACCAGAAAAGAAATTTCTCATGTCACATAATAGTCCAAACACAAAATGCACAAAACAAGAAAAGAATATTAAAAGCAGTAAGGAAAAAAGGTCAAGTAACAAATAAAGACAGAGCTATCAGAATTACACCAGACTTCTCACCAGAGACTATGAAAGCTAGTAGATCCCGGACAGATCTCATACAGACCCCAAGAGAACAAAACTGCCAGCCTAGGCTGCTATACCCAGCAAAACTCCCAATTACCATAGATGGTGAAACCAAGATATACCACGACAAAACCAAATTTACACAATATCTTTTCACAAATCCAGCCCTACAAAGGATAATAGATGGAAAAGGCCAACACAAGGAGTGAAACTACAACCTAGAAAAAGCAAGAAAGCAGTTTTTCAACAAATCCCAAAGAAGATAGCCACACAAACAAAAATAAAATTGAAAGCAACAATCACTATTCTTTAATATCTCTCAACACCAATGGATTCGATTCCCCAATAAAAGGACATAGGCTAACAGACTGAATGTATAAACAGGACCCAGCATTTTGCTGCATACAGGAAATACACCTCAGTGTTAAAGACAAACACTACCTAAGAGTAAAGGGCTAGAAAAAAATTTTCCAAGCAAATGCTCCCAAGAAACAGGCAAGAGTAGCCATTCTAATATCAGATAAAATCAACTTTCAACTAAAAGTCATCAAAAAAGATAAGGAAGGACACTTCATACTCATCAAAGGAAAAATCTACCAAGAAGAACTCTCAATTCTGAACATCTATGCCCCCAATGCAAGAGCTCCCACATTCACAAAAGAAACTTTACTAAAGCTCAAAGCACACATTGCATCTCACACAATAATAGTGGGAGACTTCAACACCCCACTCTCATCAGTGGACAGATCTTGGAAATACAAACTAAACAGAGACACAGTGAAACTAACGGAAGTTATGGACCAAATGCGTTTAACAGATATCTATAGAACATTTCATCCTAAATCAGAAGAATATACCTCCTTTTCAGCCCTTCATGGTACCTTCTCCAAAATTGACCATGTAATCAGTCACAAAACAAATCTCAACAGATATAAGAAGATTGAAATAATCCCATGCCACCTATCAGATCACTATGGATTAAGGCTGGTCTTTAATGGCAACAACAACAGAAAGCCCTGTGGGAAAGCCACATGGAAGATGAACAACCCTCTATTTAATGATAACAAGGTAAAGAAGAAATAAAGAAAGAAATTAAAGACTTCCTAGAATTTATTGAAAATGAAAGTACAACATATTCAAACTTCTGAGACACAATGAAAACAGTGTTAAGAGGAAAACTCATAGCTCTGAGTGCCTCCAAAAAGAAAATGGAGGGAGTATACACTACCAGCTTAACAGCATACCTGAAAGTTCTAGAACAAAAAGAAGCTAATATACCTAAGAGATGTAGAAAGCAAGAAATAATCAAAGTCAGGGCTGAGATCCACTAAGTAGAAACAAAAAGAACTATACAAAGAATCAATAAAACCAGGAGCTGGTTCTTTTGGAAAATCAATAAGATAGATAAACCTTTAGCCAGACTAATCAGAGGGCACAGAGACAATATCCAAATTAGCAAAATCAGAAATGAGAAGGGAGATATAAGAACAGAATCTGAGGAAATTCAAAATAATCAACAGAACCTACTACAAAAGCCTATACTAAATAAAATTGGAAATTCTGGATGACATGGATAATTTTCTAGACAGATATCAAATACCAAAATTAAGTCAGGATCAGACAAGTCATCTAAACACTCCCATAATCCTTAAAGAAATAGAAGGAGTCATTAAAAGTCTCCCAACCAAAAAAAGCCCAGGAACAGATGGATTTAGTGCAGTATTCTATCAGACCTTCAAAGAAGACTTAATAATAATACTCTTCAATCTATTCCACAAAATAAAACAGAAGGAACACTACCCCATTCATTCTATGAGGCCATAGATACACTGATACCAAAACCTCACAAAGACCTAACAAAAAAAGAAAACTTCAGACCAATTTCCCTTATGAATATTGATGCTAAAATACCCAATAAAATACTTGCAAACTGAATCCAAGAACACATTAAAATGATCGTTCTTCATGATCAAATATGATTCATCCCTGGGATGAAGGGATGGCTCAATACCTGGAAATTCATCAATGTTATCCACTACATGAAGAAATTCAAAGAAAAAAACCACACGGTCATTTCATTAGATGCTGAAAAAGCATTTCACAAAATTCAACATCACTTCATGATAAGAGTCTTAGACAGATCAGGAATTAAAGCCCATACCTAAATACAGTAAAAGCAATATACGGCAAACCAGCAGCCAACATCAAATTAAATGGAGAGAAATGTGAAGCAATCCCACTAAAACCAGGGACTAGACAATCTCTCCTTATCTATTCAATATAGAACTTGAAGTTCTAGCTAAAGCAATTAGACAAAAGTGGAGGTCAGAGAGATACATATTGGTAAGGAAGAAATTAAAATATCACTATTTGCAGATGATATGATCATATACTTAAATGACCCAAAAACCTCCACTAGAGAAGTGCTACAGCTAATAAACAACTTCAGCAAAGTGTCTGAATGTAAAATTAAATAATAATAATAAAAAATCAGTAGCCTTCCTATACTTGTAGAATAAAGAGGTTGTGAAAAAAATTAGGGAAATGATACCCTTCACAATAGTCACAAACAACAAAAAGTATCTTGGTGTGACTCTAACCAAACAAGTGAAAGGTCTGTATGACAAGAACTTCAAGTCTCTGAAGAAAGAAATCAAAGAAAACCTCAGAAAATGGAAAGATCTCCCAAGCTCATGGATTGGCAGGATTAATATAGTAAAAATGGCCATCTTGCCAAGAGCAATCTACAGATTCAATGTAGTCCCCATCAAAATTCCAACTCTATTCTTCATAGAATTAGAAAGAGCAATTCTCAAATTCTTTTGGAATAAAAAAAAACCCAGGATAGCAAAAAACTATTTTCAACAATAAAAATACTTCTGGAGGAATCAGCATCCCTGATGTCAAGTTGTACTACAGATCAGTGGTGATTAAAAGTGCATGGTATTGGTACAGTGACAGACAGGTAGACCAAAGGAATAGAATTGAAGACCCAGAAATGAACCCACACACCTATGGTCACTTTATCATTGATAGAGGAGCTAAAACCATCCAGTGGAAAAAAACCAGTATTTTCAACAAATGGTACTGGTTCAACTGGCAGTCAACATGTAGAAGAATTCAAATTGATCCATTCCTATCTCCCTGTGCAAAGCTCAAGTCCAAGTGCATTAAGGACCTCTACATAAAACCAGATATACTGAATCTAATAGAAGAGAAAGCAGGGAAAAGTCTCGAACACATGAGCACAGGGGAAAAGTTTCTGAACACAACACCAATGGTTTATGCTCTAAGATCAAGAATCGACAAATGGGGCCTCATAAAATTGCAAAGCTTCTGTAAGGCAAAGGACACTGTCAATAGGACAAAATGGCAACCAACAGATTGGGAAAAAATCTTTACCAATCCTATGTCTGATAGAGGGCTAATATCCAATATATACAAAGCACACAAGTAGTTAGACTTCAGAGAACCAAATACCTCTATCAAAAACTGGGGAAGAGTGCTAAACAGAGAATTCTCAATTGAGGAAACTTGAATGGCTGAGAAGCACCTAAAGAAATGTTCAACATCCTTTGTCATTAGGGAAATACAAATGAAAACAACCTTGAGATTCCACCATACTTGTCAGAGTGGCTAAGATCAAAAACTCAGGTGATAGCAGATGCTCTCGAGGATGTGGAGAAAGAGGAACACTCCTCCATTGCTGGTGAGACCACTCTGGAAATCAGTTTGGTGGACTCTCAGAAAACTGGACATAATATTACCTGAGGACCCAGCTATACCAGTCCTGGGCATATACCCAGAAGATGCTCCAACATGTAATAAGGACACATGCTCCACCATGTTCATAGCAGCCATATTTATAATAGTCAGAAGCTGGAAACAACCCAGATGTCCCTCAACAGAGGAATGGATACAGAAAAAGTGGTACATTTACACAATGGAATACTATTCAAGTATTAAAAACAATGACTTCACGAAATTCTGAGGCAAATGGATGGAACTTGAAAATATCATCCTGAGTGAGGTAATTCAGTCATGAAAGAATAAACACAGTATATCCTCAATGATATGTGGATATTAGCCCAAAGTTTGGAATACCCAAAGATTCTATTCACAGCAAGCTTTGGACTGACTGTGAGTTCCCAAATGTAGGAGTTGGAGAAGGGACTGAATGAGCTGAGGGAGTTTTCAGCCCCATGGAGGGAGCAACAGTGTCAAGTAGCCTGACACCCCCTCCCCCCCAGTGCTCCTGGAGACTGGTCCACCAAGCAAAGAATACAAATGGAGGGACCCATGGTGGTGGTCTCATATGTGGCGGAGGATGTCATAGTTGGCCATCAGTGGGAGCAGAGCCCCTTGGGTCTGAGAGTGTTAGATGCCCTAGTATAGGAGAATCCTGGGGAGAGAAGAAGGGAGTGAGTGGGTAAGTGGGGAAATACCCTTGAAGAGGCAAGGGGAAGGGGGATACGATAGGGGGTTTGCAAAAAGGAGACCTGGAAAGGGGAAAACATTTGAAATGTAAACAAAGTATCAAAAATAAAAAATGGCAAAAAAAAGACCCTGAACTTTTTCTTTAATGCATTTTTGTCCTGAATATTATTATGCTAGACAAGTTATCATCCCATGTAGAGTATTGAAACATCTCTCCTCACCTTCCTGATTTTAAGCTTTAATACACTTTTCAAATGGTTATCCTTTGCTCTTACATGTAAAGTGAAATCAAAGTCGAGTCATCCTTCTGTGTCAAATGAATTGTTTGGTGGATTCTCTATAAAGTCTTAAGATGAAATCTAAATTTCCTTTTGGAGCACACTTTACATTACATTGCCCAATCTTTCCTGCTTCCACAGTATTGTCTGGAAGACACAACAAGCAGCTGAAAGAGTCAGATGCAGATATTTGCACACAACCAATGGACAGAAGCTGCTGACCCTTACGGTTGGAGTGGGGAAAGGCTGGAAGGAGCCTGGGAGGAGGGCAACCCTGTAGGAGGACCAGCAGTCTCAATTAACCTGGACTACCAAAATCTCTCAAACTCTGGACCACCAACCAGGTAGCACACACCAACAGATATGAGGCCCCCAACACATAAGACAGCAGAGTACTTCTGGGTTTGGTTCAGTCAGAGAAGATGCACCTAACCCTCAAGAGACTGGAAGCCCCAGGGAGTTTAGAGGTCTGGTAGGGTGGGGGGAATGGTTGGGGACATCTGTTTGGAGACAGGGCCTGGGGAGGATGTATGGGATGTTGAAAAGTTAGAAGGAGGACTGGGAGGGGCACAGAATCTACAACGTAAAAAAAAGACTAAATATTTTTTTTTTAAAAAAAGAAAAAAATCTTTAAGAACATAAAGTAGAATTGCCTGTAGATAGGTAAAGGTGAGGGTATGTGTGAATGGGCACAGGAATTCTTTGGGGAATAACGGGTTCTAAAATGAATTGTAGACTCCTTGAATAACACTGAAAATCCTAATGCTAATTAATTATAATTTTGTATGTGTACATCACTGTTTTTAGGGATGACTGTATTGTACCTTGGTCCTACCAAACAACCACTTTTGTTTCGCATATCGTCCAAAGCTCAGAGAGTAGATGACATCATTCATCTTGGGGTAATTAAAATCAACTGAGTAGCAAGCAAGATGTAGTTGTTCTATGCAACCAGTGTAGGCAACACTGTGTCTAACGTCCTGAACCCATACTTAGATCTCCCTTACTATTTCCACATTTAACAGTAAATTGTGTCTAAGAACTCTATAAAGGTTAGATCAGGAAGGATCAAGATTCTCTGGGCTTGAAAGTTTGTGTTTCATTATTATGCACAGAACTTCATTTAACTGATGGCTACCATGTTCAGAAGTTGAAGGAGGGAATTATGAATGCCACCTCGGACCTCATGATCAATGGTCTACTCATACAACATGGAATTATAACGTAATCTCACAGACATGGAGAGGGGTTGGATAATGGTGGTAGTAGGTACAATTACTGTTTCCACCGGGAGTTAAGAAGGCGAAGTGATTGAACAGGTGTGGGAATGTGCACTGTTTTCTATTGGCTTGAGGAAGCCTTAAGCTTGCCATCTGCTTGCCCTATTCACTGTACACAATGAGACCCTTTCCACATCTTGGCACAGATAGAACCTTGTAAGATGAAATTTAAAATTTTCAAGAAGGTTGTATCTCTGCCCTATATCCTCTAGCAGATTGTTGTGTTGAATTATGAGGTTGTCCTTGGAAGATGAGAAGTGTGGGTGGATTTCTGCAGTCTCATTTTGCTTAAAAACTACTGGTGAATGGGCTGGAGAGATGGCTCAGAACTTAAAGACTAGTCTCATAACCAAAAATATAAAAACTATTCATAGCTATTTGTCTAAATTTTTGTTGAATGAGACACTTTAAGTTAATAATATCCAAAATAATTCCTGATAATCTGAGGTGGTTTTCAATCAACCTTCTTTGCTTTTCTCACTGACAAAATGGGATCCAATCAAGAGAAGCCCAGTTCATTACCTGAACATGGAACAAGTATGCTTTTATATGTCCTTTTGACATTACCTATGGCTGATATAAATTTACTATTTTGTTTACTGTTCTTTAAATTCTACCATTCCTAAGGTAGGAAATAGTGATAATTGAGTATAATTGGTCTCCACTAGAGATCCCTGAGGTAAACTGGTCCTAGAATAGTCCACGGTAATTATTATGTCTTTAATGAGTAATACAGGTTCTGTACCCCTCTGGGCTTCAGGGTGCTTAAGTTCCAGGAATTGAAGCAGAGAGCTGTGTGTAGAGATGGTGCAGATAGGTGATGTGTATACTGCAGCTGCTATTCTTCTGTCTGCAAATAAAATAAAGGTGATTAGGAACATGAACCAGAAACCAGGACTCAGACTCATCAGTGCTGTGTACATTCAGGAAAATAAGCAGGTGTCTTGCAGTCAATTGGAATTTCTGTTTTAAGAAAGACAGGTTTTCTAGGTATGATATTTCTTCTTTTCTTAGTCATACTGTGATAGAATTTATTTCATGGTCATCATGTAAGCTCTTTCATACTGTTGTGTTCAATATTATTACTCATTATGTAATTTTTCCCAATATCATAATATTTCAACAGATGGATCTACCAAGAGATGGAGTTTAATTATTTAGTGCTTACAGTTTGTTTACTATACTTTCACCTCTGGGGTCTGAACACACTGTGAAATAGTATCCTAATAAAAATGATTATTAATTTTATCTGTCCAAGTTCACAAATAATCGAGTCACTGTTATTTTATGTGATTACTCCTAAGTACAGGTCATCAATAATGATAATAATAATACCTAGGTGTTATTATAATGTAATCTATAATGAAAGCTACTCAATCAAACTCAAGACTTCTAGAGAACCCAAGCAGATAATGCAAGTGTACCAAATGTTAGACACATATATCTTGTGATTTTTATGTATTGTTCAATTTGATAACTACAGTTTTAACATATAGAAAAGGTAGGAATTTCATTGACCCATCAGTGGTAACCATGGATGGTGATTTCTCTGGATTCTGACTGAGTCATACATTTGTACATAACATAAAATAATTTTTTGTTTACATGAAAAGCAGAGAATGATTATGGCGGCACATTTTTTTCATGGCAGTACTTGGGATGCAGCGGTAATAAGTGCTCCATGTTTGAGGTCAGTTGCAGATACATAAGAAGAACAACTTTTAAAATGCTACATGCTTATTTTTTCTGTACATGGTTTATCTTCTGTAATGCTAACCCACACAGTTTAAGTGTGCAATCTCTGAATTCAGGTGTATTGAAAAAACTGTTAGTTTGTGAAGGTAAAAGCAATCAGATTAGGTTGTAGCATTTTTGAGAAAGTTATTTATATCTCTTGATAGTTCTTCTGCTGTGCAAGATTTGATATCTGTGATAGATTCCATAGCCAGTGATGTCTAGAATCGTAGGATGACATGTGTGTCTGTGTGTGAGCATGAGAACTCATGTGGGTGCACACATAGATGCTTTACCATGCTTGTGACTAGGATACAGACAGCCCAGTGTTAGAGACCTATCAGGGGAACATTTGAAGAACTGTCTATAAATTTGGAGGCACTGAGAAGTGTGGATATTACACACTTGTAGCTAAGGCCAAAGATGCAGCATTTACTATACTGAATTGTCCTTTTCCCCTAATTCTTTCATCTGAATGCATGAAGCTCACTCTGTGGTGAAGTGTTAGTGACTTACTCAAAGTCTACAGAATTTAATAACATGTAGAGAATATCTGA
>JADRCH010007074.1:0-15602 GCA_019843965.1 Rhynchomys soricoides
AAAAAAAACCCAAACAAACAGAAAAGAGATTCTCTCTCTCAACAGTATTCTTGACAGAAGATTCCTATCTGTTTATATAAAATCAAAAACAAAGTGTAGAACAGTAACTAGGTGCAATCAAACAACAAAGGAAAACAAAAGGTTCAAGGTCAAATAGCTGCCCCAGCCAGGATTAAAACACAGGGAAAGGAAGCTGAAACTAAGAGCCTGGCTACTGAGGGCACATGCAAAGGGGAGGGGTGAATGGACTGGGATCAGATTTTTTTTTTTTAAATAAAGTGTTTTATTTTTATTGAATTTGTGCAAATATATAAAATTGTAGAAATTTACAGAAGCTACTACAGGGGACAAAACATGACACAGGAGGTTTTTGCATATTTTCTCCCAATTTTTGTTGTTGTTTAGAAGACTCCCTACAAGTACCCTGAGCAATCTGCCACTACCAGTTAAGCACTACAAGTTCCTGTTCTGGAGTACGGGTGCTGCTGCCACCAAGTGGCAAGACAGCATAAATGAGCTCACTGTTAACATGGGCTAAGCACATGCTGAGGGACAGGAAGCACAAATCCACTCCCACTTCCGGATGACTATTCTCAGCGTTTTCACCAAAGGACATGGACACTGGCACATGGTCCCCATTCTTTCAAACCTATTTCCTTATCTGCTGACTCTTCATGATTCAAAAGCACAGGGTGACAGGGTTTAAAATGCTCATCTCTCACCAGTACTTTTCTACTTTCTAAACAGCATGTTTCTTCATTCTGGAAGGAGGCAACTGAAAGCAGCTGTTAAAGCAGGGAAGCTCCCTGTCCTCCACTGAAATTCTTTGTGGCCCCATAGAAATCTTGCCATCCATATGACCTCCTAGCCCTTTCCAAGGTCTACATTTGCATTGGTTTGTTGGTGTCCCTTTGAGACCACAAAGAGAAAAAACCTCTTATTGGCTTAGATTTAATGCAGTTTTCTGGGACATTTTGTGGGCAACTTTTGCCAACAGTATGCATGTTTATCGTAAGTTTGCCTGACAAACTAATAGCTACTGAATTGTATTAATCTTAGGTTAAAAAGGCTGTGTGAGCAACATACCAGCACAGGTGATAGTGTACATCTGTCAAACTATTCTCATACAAGGCTGCTGAGACTAAGAATATGGGAGGATGTCAAAGCAAGGTTGACAGGAAGTAGTTTGTGATTTTCCTCATTTTATACTGTATTAGCCACACTGTACAACTGAACTGGTATTGTTATAAGTAAAATAAATCCAGTTTACCCCATCAGATTAAAAGATATCATGAATAAAAGAATGTTACTAAGGTAGCTAAGAAACTAAGCCAACTACTACTTATCTCACACATAAGTATTATAGGAATTGACTACTCAGCATATCGTTCTTTGGACGGTATGGAGAACTAATCAACTGACTATCTGTCTGCTTCCTATCTAAAAACCTGGAGAATATAGTACATTTTAAATGTCAGTTAACTTCATGTGAGATTTCACTAGTATTTGTACATTGGTTTTTGTTTTTGTTTTGTTTTTTAAGCTGAAATGACAGACTACAAAGAAATGCTGCAATCCCTAGGGAAGACTCTTAGGCACAGGTATAAAGATGAGAGAATGTATCTCCAGATTTCTAACAGCAAGACGTATCTTAATTACATTACTTAGCACAGGCTTATGGAGCATGCAGCCCTAAACACACTCAAGCTGTTTTACGCAGTAAGTTGTGATTACCCACTTCTGATAGATGTAACCTGGCAAGTGGAACAGCTATTATTTACTGTGACATCACACACACAGAACATGGTCAAAATTGTGAAGGCTCCTCCAGTCTCTGTACAGAAAATCTCTAAGGTCCCTGATCAAGGCAAAATATTAATGAAGACCAAGTATGATAGCAAAATAACCAATGACAATAATATTGTCATTACTGCAAATGCTGATGGTAAGAATGTCAACACTCAAGGAACTCAGTAATTGCAAAACACTTTTGAATGCTCTGCCATTTTCTTCTCTAAAATAGTAATCCTGGAATAACTCTAACTGTTAATTAGTTTATGAAAAGACTCAAAATTACATTTATATCCCTGGCTTCACACATACAAGAAGCTAACTATACTCCGATAAGAAAGGAATTTGGCTTTTCTTTTGTTTAATATCTCTAAAGCATCACATTCTTACAGTAAAGGGGAAACGGAAAAGACCAAAATGACAGAAGAGATGAAATATGGAAAAAAGAGCAAGAAGTAGCAATGATCCTACCATACATTTCTGGTCATTTCAGTCAATTCTTAGAATTTCCCACAATTCATTTTTCTACCACAGTTTTGCTTAACACACAATAATTGGTAAGTGCACACTAAGAAAACAAGTCTCTTTGAATTAATATTAGAAATAAAGTAGAAAATTGCTTTGTAAAATTCAACAAATGTTTAAAAAGGGTCCTCCACAAAGCCATCCTATATTATATACAAATTATTTCATTCTATTCCTTTCTCTTTTTGTTTTGCATATGGTAGCCAAAGCTTTTGGCATTGAGTTATTTTCACAGGTCATGAAAACTTGGATACTTGCCTTCATTGCTGTCCCTCGAGCACGTCCTGGGGGCACTGATGTCCTTTTAGGAGAAGCTGAAAAGCAAGCATAAGAATTGAAGTGAAACTTAGCTGGAAGCTCACCTTTTACAGACAAACAAGGAAAGGTCGAATATACATGAAATAGTACAATTTGATATTCTACCAGTGGGAAGGGGTAGGATCATTTTTTTAGTTTTTTATCAGAATTTTCTAATTTTTAAAAATGTAAAACAAAAATTGTAATCAAGAAGATAGTTTGTAAAAAATATTAAAACTAACAACACTGAAAAAAAAAAAAGCCAACCGTAGTGGCTTTCTTTTCTTATTTTTCTTTATTCTTAGCAGTCTAGAGGCAGAAACTGCCAATTTCTAGCCAATCCAGTCTACATGGCAAGTCCTAGGTCAGTCAGAGCCACACAATGAGTGGGTGGGTGGAGGGTGTCACAGGTTACAATAAATATTTTAGTATGATTGTACTGAATAACAGATACTGTATCAGTTGTAGTTTTGAACTAACATGAAAATTTAAAAGACGCATAGGAAAACACAGTTTCATAAACATTTTTTCAAGTACCTTCTGTCACAAACATCTGCAAGCTTTCATTAAAGGCAATTCTAAAGCCAGGCATAGTGGCCTTACACTTATGACTCCAGAACTTATGAAGATCACAAATTGAGCTGGTCTGGGATATCTAGCATATGCCAGGCTGGCCTGGAGTACACAGGGAGATCCTATCTCAAAAACTAGGGAGTGTGGAGAAAGGAAGGAAAAGGGGAGCTAATTATAAAATCTATTTACTATGTACAACTGAGAATTGAAATGCATCAAAATTGAAAATTCCCTAGAAAACTAGCTTCTAATAGCCATCACTACAGACAATTTATTTAGAGAAGCATCACAGAAATATGTTATGTACTTGACATTATAGAAGCCAAATACAAATTTACCCTCAGGGAACTCACATAGGACAGAAAACAAGATTTGTAAAACTGCACAAAGCAATCTATTGAGAGCTAAACTAGAGAAACAGTATAGAGAATTCATTTGGTAAAGCATGAAAACCTAAATCTGATCCAGAACCCACATAAAGAGTCAGGTGTGGGGGCTGGAGAGATGGCTCAGAAGTTAAGAGCAGTGTCTGCATACTGCACTTCCAGAGGTCCCGAGTTCAATTCCTAGCAACCAAATGGTGGCTCATAAGCATCTATAATCAGATCTGTTGCCCTCGTCTGACCTGCAGACATACATGCAGGTAAAATACTGTATATATAATAAATAAATCTAAAAACAAAACTAAAAACTCAAACTTATTCCAAAAGGAAAAAAAAAAAAAAAAGTCAGGTGTGATACATCTACACTTAAGAGTCCCAGCACCATTAGGGGGTAAAGACAGGTGGATCCCTGAGGCTTGCTAGCCAGGCAAGTTGGTGAGAAACAGACCAGTGAGAGAGCCTGCCTCAAAAACAGTGGAAGGCACCTAGACTCCTGGCCTCCGACCTCCAAAGCTCATGTACCCATACCCATAAGAACATGAACATGCACGTACATGCACTCATGTGTGCCTGCACACACACACAGAGCGCACCAGGCTGTAATAATGATTATAGTTGCCAGATGTGGTGGCACACACGCTGGGAAGGCAGAGGCACTGGGAAGGCAGAAGAAGCAGGAGGATCTCTGAGTTTGAGGCCAGCATGGTGTACAAAGTGAGTTCCAGGATAGAAAAGGCTGTTATATAGAGAAATGCTGTCTTGAAAAACAAAAATGATTACAGTCACTATTAGAAATAGGTCTCAATAAATATTTCTTCCCTTAAAATGCTTCTATCGAACATTTGTCACAGCAACAGAGAGTGAGCAGTACACATGGTAGACAAAAATTTAATATCCAACTCTTATCTTCTTGATTCCTTTGGGATCCCTTTGCATAAAGTTCTCAGTAAACTCCCATTATGACCATTGTTTCTTTGTCACAGCTTTATTTACAGTGTTGAAATTCTCCCCTTTCAGTAGAAATTTAAAAATCAGTTTCTTCTACTCCTTGTAGTTTTTTATAATGACAGAGACTTTCCCATCTTTTAACATATGCTTAATTTACCCTGAATAATTACTGGGCTTAGCATGATTTACAAGATAGGTAACACTGGAAAAATAAAGTTTATAGTTGTAAACTCCCAGGTTAGGCTGAGGAAATTTTAAGGAAATACTTAAAAAAAACAGAAAACAAAAAAAACCCCAAAAAACCAAAACAAAACTAGCATGATCCATTAATCTTTTAGGGCCAAAGGAATAGGTATATCCACAATCTACTACCAAAGAGATAAAAAACTGTTAGTTATGCTACCATTCAAACTAAACGTGGGGCTAGAGAGATGGCTCAGAGTCATCAGATAGCTCGTTAAGAGCACTGACTGCTCTTCTGGTGGTCCTGAGTTCAAAGCCCAGCATTCACATGGTGGCTCACAACCATCTGTAATGAGATCTGATGTCCTTTTCTTGTGTGTCTGAAGACAGCTACAGTGCTACAGTGTACTTACATATAATAAATGGATGGATCTTTGGACCGGAGCGAGAAGAAAAAAAAACAAACCACTAAATGTGTACAGTATTTTATATACATAGACTATTTCATTCTTGAATGAGGAACAGGTGACTAGTGATTCCATTATCTCAGCAAGAGATCCACTACACTGGTACAAAAGGAAAACAGAATTTAAACATAAAAACCATCAAAAGGGGAGAAAGCAAGATCACTGAACAGGTGTGACACATGAAAAGCAAAAGTAAACCCAAATGAATATATCAGTAATTATATTAAGTATGAAAGTACCAAAAGACAGAAAGCATTAATGAAAAAAATATTTTGTTACTTACAAAACTCACATGTGAAATAGGGACAACACAAAATAAAAAGTAAAAACTACAGAAAATCCATAAAAACAAATTAGGAGAGCTGCACTATCACATAGCAATACCCAAGGAAAGTTTAAAAGTCACTTGCTGGATATCCACTGATGTCATGGAAAAACAAAGGGGGTAAGAGTACTGTGTAGTCCTGTGATGACCCCATTCCCAGACCAGGTTCTGCACAGATCTGAGGCTTAACCAGAATATCACAAAACTCTCCTGACCCTCTGCTGCCAACACAAACCTAAACACAAACACAATGGAATACAAATGAGAAAGCCAGAAAACAATGGAAGATCTGAGAATAGGCACTAAAAGAAAGGCAGACACACAGGGAACAAAGATTACTAAGAAAAAAATGGAAACCTTTGGTTACCATGGCAATGATGAATGTCAAATTCAGTAGCCCACAGCAGTAAACATAGCCAAACCTAAAATGACACAATTCCTCACTCTAGCAGAGAAATCCCCACGAATAGTAGACATGAACTTGTGGTCAAATATATCCAGTTATTTTCCTCAGTATTTTATTATATAAAACTCATACCTCTTTGAACAAAAATTTATCAAATACACTAAAGGTAGCAATAAAAACAAACCTTGTAAAAACAACATAATCACCAGGCCCAGGCTCATGACATACATTTTGGAACAGCTAAGGAATTTAAAGCAGTGTTAATTCAGTAAAGGGTCCAATGGAAAAGGCAGACAGTGAGACCAGAGGAAGTTTACAAAGTAACAGAAATCATAAAAAAAAAACCAAACGGAAGTGCTAGACTTGAAAACACAGTGCCAAAGAGCAATGCCTTTTCTTTTTTATTTTGTCGTTTTTGTTTGTTTTTGACAAACTTTCTCTGTGTAGCCCTGGCTGGCCTGGCTCTGTTGTGGATAGCCCTGAGGCTGATTGTAATTCTGCTAATTCTGCCCTCCTGGAAGGGGCTTCAGACAAAGAGTGAGTTACACCTGTGACTTCTGGTGAACCAATCCCCTAATGAATAAAAGAGCCAATCACTGGGTGCATGAGGGACTTCCAGGTTGGAGAGAGGAAGGAGGAGAGGGAAAGAGAGCTTTCTGGAACAGAGACAGCATGTAGTAGGTAAGATGTAGCTACTAGAGTCTCCTGGTATGGCGGATCCACAAGGATTCGCCAACAGAGGAATCAGATTTAAATAAGGCTTACAAGTTTAGGTTTCAGTTGATGCGCCCAGAGATTGAGTTACCATTGTTTCTGAGCTAAGTTTGTGTTGCGTTTTCCTTCACGTGTCTGGGTTCCAGAGAGAAAGGTACAGGGCAAAGTGTGGGTTTGCCTGATGTGCACCACAGAGGCCATGGGGGTATTGAAGCATGGGGCTGGCGTGGTAGTGACCTGCCAGTCGGAACCTAGGGAGGTGGGTAGAGAGAACCAGGGCATAATGCGGAAACATGTGCCATATACATTCCATCTTTTTAAATATTTCCTGCAATACCTTTTCTTTTTTTATTTTGTTGTTTTTGAAGACAAACTTTCTCTGTGTAGCCCCAGCTGCCCTGGAACTCTCTGGGATTAAAGGCTTTTACACCCACCACATGGCTAAAGAACAATGCCTTAGTAGGCACTTACACATATACTGAAACAGTATACTCCAAATCTTTGGGGGAAAATAAAAACACACCCGAGGTCAGCAGAACTAAAATATGAAAAGGAAAGAAAGTGAATTATCTTAACTTCAAAGACACCCCAGAACCCCATTACATACTTCTTCCCAGTGTTCTTTTACTTGAAAGCAAACAGAGGGGCAATTTGTCTATTTATTTGGGTAGGTACCACTATTCTGTTCTGTGCCGTGCTTTCCTTTTTTAAACTGCTCTCTTGTCCTTTGGCTTTGTTTTGAGGGACTTATCTTCTGGTGTTTTCACACTTTATCTGTGGTTGGTGCCTTGTAGTTTTTGTTGTTGTTGTTTTAAAGATGTTTAAGGCAGTGCCTACCTAACAGGGTCATTGTATTTAATAAGTCCATGTTTCTCTCTCTGTTTCTCTCTTAAGATTTATTTATTTTATGTAAGTACACTGTTTCTGTCTTCAGACACCCCAGAAGAGGGCATCAGATCTCATTACGGATGGTTGTGAGCCACCATATGGTTGCTGGGAATTGAACTCAGGACCTCTGGAAGAGCAGCCAGTGCTCTTAACCGCTGAGCCATCTCTCCAGCCCACCTTGTAGTTTTTTTTTAATTTAATCACAGTAGGCCTGTTTATAGCAGCACAATGACAGCTTATTACAGGAAGATGTATACCTTACCAATAGCTATATCACTGAATCTCCATGAACTATTCCTTCTCCTTCCATGTCTCAGTGTTGACAGGTACTCACAACTGTGAGTTCAAAAGCATAGCCGCCATGACTCGGCATGCCCAGGAGTCAGCACTCTGTACCATCCCCTTACTTTTATCTGGCTCTTACATTTTTCTTACCCCTTCTTCCACAACATTCTCTGAGCCCTGAAAGTTGTACTATAGTTGTTCCATTTGTAACTAGGTACTCGACAGTCTCTTATTCTCTGTAGGTTAGTCATTTGTGAGTCTCTCACCAGCAACTTCTGCAAAAAAAGAAAAGCTTCTCTGACCAAAGCTGACACCACCACTAGTGTATGGGCACAAACAGTTCTTTAGAAGGCAATTTGACAGGCACATTATGTCATTTAGCAAAACAACACTACTTGCTTCCTCATTAGGGCTTAGAATCAACCCAGCCATAGGATTTATTTTACAGTAACAGACATCATCTTCCTACCATAAAACAGGCATTGAGTTGAATCAGAAAGCAGTTTGTTACCTTCACAACAGCCCTGCAACAATGATCTGATCTTGCCTGACTATTATTGTACACAGGATACACACTTGAGTAAGATGTCCACTGACAATTCTCCTTCAGTGCACCTTCCACTATTATGAGGGACAGCCAGCAGGAAGGATGTTTCTGGCCCATTTCTAGCTTGACTTATTTGTCTAGCAACCAAGATACATGACAAGTCAGACTTTAAGTTCGTGAGTGTATATGTGTGTGAATACCAGTAATTTTAACAGAAGAAAAAGATTAGACACAAAAAGGATACAGATAATCTGTAAAATATTTCCTTGATGGCAGATATTTCTACAACTGCTCTTTCATTCCCATGATAAAGGGAAGACACCAGTTTTCCTCAGAGTCTATAATCTTTTTTTTTTTTTTAAAATGAACACCATCATTAAAGTATTAATCTTTTCGAAAATAATAGCCAGGCATGGTGGCTAATGTGCAACAATTTCTTTTGAAACGAAACATTCCATCTTAGAGGGAAGGCATCCTTAAGGCACAAGATGTACTAAATGGGAAGTAAAGCAGTCTATTCTGCAGGGAAACTGTTTGATCTCAGGAAGTAAACAACTCAGAGGTTTCAGGAAGTTCCTGCAATTGACAAGATTTCCTAAGCACTCCATCACCACCACCACACATTTACAAGCAGTAAGGACTTCTGAACCATACTCTCAGACAAGATGAGCTGCCCAAAGAGACCCTTGTTGAACTGCCTGCTGGTTGTGAACTGCCTCTCCAAGTTTCCATGCTGGGTAGGTTTTGGTAATGCAGGTATCTCTGAATCATTTCTTCTCTGGTGACTCCTCACCCATACTTATCCTGTACATAACCTCAATAAATTCTCTGGTTCACCAAGATGGACTTCAGTAGTATCCTTACTTTGGACAGGAGTGAGGTGCTTGTTCACATATCCCCAGGAATAGTATCACCCAACAGTAGTGAATTAATTTCAGCACCCAGGAAGCAGAGGAATGAAGATTATAAATCTGAAGCCAGACCAGCCACATTCATATCAACAAAAAAGAGGAAAACTCTTAGTGTGAAAACTGAGACAGCATTTGTTAACCTCAATTTTCATAGTTACAGGTTATAGGGCACTCTAGCAAGGACTGTAATGACATTAGGAGCCACCCCATAGAAATGTCTCCAAAAGGCCTAAGTGCCTATGAAGGCAGAAGAAACACTAGAGAAAATAACCTTGAAACTATGCCTCGTTTCTTATGTAGAAAAATATCAAATGACTTTTGAGAGAAGGAAGCACAAAAAAATTACAAATTAGAGGGCATTATGGCAAGGATGATAATGACCACAGAAATGTCCCCAAAGAGTGTCTATGAGGGTAGACCTTGTATTTGCACACTCAGTGAACTGTGGAGGTCAGTACCAGTACCAAGACAAGAACTTTCAGGTAAACATACTTTCAGAAACAAATGTGGCATATTCTAAATGTCCAAAATAAAATTGTTTCCAACACACATATATAGAATTTTAGCCTCAGTGGGCTGATATAATAATAATAATAGCTCAGCAGGTAAAGGCTCTTGCCAAGTAAGCCTAACAAGCTGAGTTTAATCTCCTAACAACATATGATGAAAGGAGAAAACCAACCTCCACAGGGAATGTGACTTCCACATGAGCACCTAGGCACACATTCCCACTCTCCCAAGTAAATAAGTATAGTAAGAAAACAAAAACGTAAAAATAAATTGGATATAATCAACACTTAAATTTCTTTAAAAAAGAAATTTCAGCCCCAAACTATGTCAACTAAAGTTAGCTTTTTTTTTTTTAAAACATTAGTTTTATGTATAGCCACATTGTTAAGAAAAATAACATGTTCTTACCAACAAAATGAAACAGCATATGCAAGAACCTGAAAAAATTTAATAGGAAAAGAATGATGGCAGTAAAGAAAACAAACCACTTACAGAAAATCAGATAAAGATTATACTTAAAAGTGAGGGTTTAGGAAATAGCTCAATGGCTTGTTCCATTAGCATCAGGGTCTGAATTTGCATCCACAAGCACCCAAGTAAAAGCTGGATGCATATTATATGTATCTGCAATCCCAGTGCTCCTAGGATTGGCAGGCAGAGACAGGAAAATCCTAGAAGCTCCTGGTACAGCCAGGTGTTCACAGCAGAAAAGAGACCCTTTCTCAAAGTAGAAGACAAAGACTGATACGGAAGTTGTCCTTTGATCTCCACATACACCCTTGTATTCCCCCCCCCTTTACACACACACACACACACTTCTTCCCCCTCCAACTCCCAACTATTCTACCCAGCCTGTTGTTCACAGCTTTGAAGTATTAACTGATACAAACTAATGGATATCACACATACAATTTGATGCATAAACATTACTATTACCATACTCAAGATGACAAACATTTCCATGATTGCCCAAGTTTCCTAAAGCCTTTCTTAGCTCCTTCTCCCTGTAAGCACTATCTGCTTTTTGACTCAAAAGAGTAGTGTACATTTTCTAGATTTAAACACAGTAAACCACACAGTATACTTTCCTTCAGTCTATCTTCTTTCAGTAAGCCTAATTATTTTAAGGTCTGTCGATGCTGTGGAAAACATCAATAGTTTTCACTGGCAAGTGATATTTCATTGTGCAAATAGTTTCTTTACTCATAGACTTGTGACTGACACTCAGATTGTTAGATGTACTTAGCTATCAATAAATCTGCTAAGAGCATGTGTACACAAGTTCTCGTGTGACTATATGCTTTGGTTTGTCTCAGAGAAATACTTAAAAATGGAATGAGTGGGTCATGCGACATGTATGCATTTACATTTTTAAAAAGCTCTGCTCAATTGTTCAAAGCAGCAATGGAGAATTAAAGACAATTTCCATCCTTGCCAACACATGACTTTTCAATGAGTGTCTTCTCCCAGTATAAGTCTTGGCATACCTTGCCAATGTGTGCTCCAAATATCGAGGATTTTTACCCAGACAAACCCCTTCAGCTACTGTTTTCTGCCCTTTTTTGGCCTAGTTCCAAGATCACTAAATTTTTTTCCCCCTGTTTTTTTGTGGTTTTACAGTCTTACCTTTTCCATCTAGGTCTATGCTTATTTGAAGTTGATTTCTGTGCATGTGTATTATAAGGTCTTCCATGGTTGGTCAAAGTTAAGAACACTTGCTGTACATGGCTCTCCAGTTGGTCTAGTACCACTTGTTGAGAAGAATGACTCTTCATGGAAAACCAGCTCCACCCCCTCAATTCAACCCTTCCTCTATAGCCACCCAGCCTCCAGCAACTCTAAGCAGTCCTGTCTACATTCTACCCACTTCCCTGTCCACCTTCTTCCTTCCAACAGTTGCCCAATCCCCAATCCTACAAAAATCCAACTATCCATCTATTCCCTAAGTGAATTCTTCCAGCTAAAAATGACAAAAGGGGGTAAAAACTCTCAGAGATCTGTGCTGACCAAAGATAACTGAGATTCATGCTTCTAACACAGAATGAGCACTGCTGCTGTTCTCTAATCCTACTTCATTTCTCCAGCCCATCCACTCTCCTAACCCTTGGGATTATTCCACTCTTCTTTCTTCAAACTAACAGCCATTCTTCTCCTTGTTCTTCCATTCAACCCTGTGTCACTGAAACAGATGGCTAACAGACAGACAGATCCTGGACCACCAAAGGGAGACAAAACTATTTCTTATCCCATAGCATTGCTGATAAAAATAACTGAGTGTACCAGGTACTTGATACCCAGCCTGGTACAAAGCCAGTCAACTCCCAGTAAGTGATGCTTCTGTCATCACTTTTACTACAAATAAACCATGAACCAGGATCGTGAAGTAATTTTAACAAGTTAACACTTAAGACTTTTCTTAATGCATCTAATTTATAACATCCTATACAGTCTTACATTATCAATGATAATACATATATATGTGGCTATACATATATGTGAGAACATATGTATGTGTATATCCATTAGAAAAAAATTACATTTGACACAAGACTTTAACGTTTAGATTAGATATATGTTATCATAATTGTTTATATTTTATTGAAAGGTCTGCTTTTCTAACACCAAACACAAAATCTGTAACAGTCTAAACCATGATAGAAAAAAGTGCAGAAGACTACCACAGCTATATCAGCTCATGTTCCTATATCTACACTGCTCAAAAGCAAGGACTGTCCTATATGCCTAATTTTTCACATGATTCAAATAAACAAATATATGAGTACCTTAAAAGGCAACATACTGCATTATTCTAGCTGGGTTGACAGAAATGATAAACACTTAGCACTTACCACACTGATTTGTCAACAGCAACCACTTAGGTGGTGGAGCTGAGGTTCTGTGCTTAGTTGATCCTGGGCTTAACAAACAATCCAGTATATATTTAGATCAGTCCTAAAGAACACATTTAATTTCATATTTTACCTTCCTATTACAGATTCCCTTTTGTGAAATAACTTGAGAAATAGACTCTGCTCCAAAGATTAACCCTTGAACAGCAGGCATAGAAGATTAAAGACCTTTTCAACATTAATGTTTCTGGGTTTTCCCTCTCTGAGCAGTCTTGACAATTATTTTTGAAATAATACTTATAATCCACTCATTCCCAGGATCACTACTCTGAAGCATCTACATAAGACAGTATGCACAAAACCAGAACCATCCACTCATTGTTTTGACAGATCTAGGCCAGCCAGTTGCAAAGCTTCTGAATATGTGCTCCCCACAGGCCCATGGACATCTCTGTCAGCTCTAGCAAATGTTCTTTTTTGTCCTGGTCTAGTTCTAGACTTTGAGACAAAAATAAAAATAAAGCTGTCAGTTGTGTGGCTCAACCTTCTAACAGAGTAAAAAGAAAGTTACTTGTTATAAAGAAAAAGCTATTTGTTATATAACCATATTAAACATCTGCTTAGCAGAAATGCTAAACTATAAAAGGCAACATGACAAAAATCCCAGAAACAGTGGACATTCCAAATTCATGGATTCTATCTCTATAAATTGAGCCAGCCTGGGATCAAGTGTGTTAGAAGGGGATAGCATCTGACCTGTGAAAGGCATTTCCTTGTCTTTACTCTTTCAACAGCACAGCTCAGTTCTTCCTTCACACAGCCTTTCTGTTGTGAACTAACACCATAAATGGGCCTGAGAGGACTTCAAGTATGCACAATGCATACTTGTATTATGTGTGCATAATGTATGTAAGCATTATGTAGGTTATATGCAATACCACTTTTTCAAAGAGGTCCAAGCATCTATACTTCAGCATGTGGGACTCCCAGAAGCAAAGCCCACACAGGAGCAGGTAAATTTTAATTTCTTGAAGGATAAAAGTGCCTATAGGGCTGTGAATGGGTCAGCATGACTTTGATCTCAGCTAAAAGTGTTCACATATGTTCACCTATCACAAACATACATTAAGATACTACAAAACCAAACAACAAATCAGAACATGACAACAACGACAGAGCCACAGAAATAAGTACCGCTAAAGATATTGGAACCCATGGGCCAGTGAGATGGCTTCAAGAATAAAGGTGCCTGTCATGAAGTCTGGCAACTTGAGTTTAATACATAGAAAAAATGCAGAAGTTGAAGGGGCAAAAAAATGAAGAAGTTGTAGGTCGTCCTCTGACCTACACATACACACCATGGCACACATAACCAGAAACTCAGAAGCATACTCACATGCACACCCCTACCTATATACACACATATACCAGGCACACAGTAAAGAATAAACTGTTATCCTTGTAAACTGTTAGTGGAAAATAAAATGGATGGTACAGCAGATTCTTCAAAAACAAACTAAGCAAAGATCAAATTACCATATGATCCAACAATTCTACTTCTAAAAACAAACCCAAAAGGGCCAGGTGTGGTGGCACATGCCTTGATCCCAGCACCACTTGGGAGGTAGAGGGAGGCAGGCAGATCTGAGTATGAGGCCAGCTGGTTTACAAAGCAAATCCCAGGACAGCCAAGGCTAAACAGAGAAATCCTGTCTCAAAAAACAACCAATCAACAACAAAACCAAAAGAATTAAGTACGGTCTCAGGGATCTGTATATGCATGTTCATAGCAATACTATTTATAACTGAAGTGTAGACGCAGCTCCAGAGTTCGGTGAAGGATAAATGCAGTATACACACACAATGGACTGTATGCTGCCTCAAAACTAAACATGTGGGACTAACAGGATGTCTAAGTGGGTAGGGGGCACTTGATGCTAAAGACTGACCATGTGAGTTCAATCCCTGGGACTCCCATGATAGAAGAAGAGAATGAACTGGCTCAACTCTGACCTCCCCTGACTTCCATATACACACTGTGGCACACAGGAACTTATATACAAGAGGAGAGGAAGGAGGAATGGAAAACTGCAATATACTAACAAAGAGACACTGCCAAGTGATATAAGCCAATCACAAATTATACAGTGTTATACTGTATAATTCCTGTACATGAAGCACTTAGAACAGTCAGTATCATAGACAGGCAGTTTAACAGTGATTGTCAGGGATTAAGAATGGCAGGAATGGGAAGAAACAGGAGTTACTTTGTAATGAGATTAACACTTTAATTTTGAAGACAAAAGAAAACTATAGAGATGGAAAGTAATAATGGATTTACATCACTATGAGTGATTTTGTATAGAAACAGATTCTTGGTATATAGTCGAGGCTGGCCACAAACTCAAAATCTTCTTGACTTGAGTGGTGAGACACAGGAATGAAACACCTGGATCAACTGTGGATTTATTTAAACACTGAACTGCACACTTAAAAATGGTTAAGAAGGGCTGGGCACTGGTGGCACACGCCTTTAATCCCAGCACTTGGGAGGCAGAGGCAGGCGGATTTCTGAGTTCGAGGCCAGCCTGGTCTACAGAGTGAGTTCCAGGACAGCCAGGGCTACACAGAGAAACCCTGTCTCAAAAAAAAAAAAAAAAAAAAAACCAAAAATAAATAAATAGATAAATAAATAAATAAAAATGGTTAAGAAGGGGATAGGGAGATGGCCCAGTCAGCAAAGCACTTGCTAAACAAGCATGAAGACCTGAGTTTGCAGTCCCCCACATCTACATAAAAGCTAGGCCGGTAGTGATGCTCCTATAATTCTAGTTAGTACCAGGAAAGTGGAGACAAAAAGATCCATGGAGCTCAATCAGTTAGTCTTGCTGAATCAATGAGCTGCAGGCTCAGTGAGAGACCCTATCAAAGAAGTAAGTTGGAGAGTGATTGAAGAAGACTCCTGACATGACCACTAGGCTCCACAAGTCTATGCACATA
>JADRCH010007079.1:901-30471 GCA_019843965.1 Rhynchomys soricoides
AGGAGGAGGAGGAGGAGGAGGAGGAGGAGGAGGAGGAGGAGGAGGAGGAGGAATAAAAAGAAGTTGCTTCCACATTGGGATCAAAAATCTCCACAAGTTTTTGTTCTGATATTAGATGTGAACTCTCTTTTGGAAAAGCCCTCAAATTTAATTGGAAAGGCAAGCCACTATTGCACACACATGAACATCTTTGCCTAGCATGTCAGACTTTTAGCATGTAGGTTCTTTCCCTGAGCAGAAATGTTGGTGACCGTTCTTCACCAGCAGCCTGAATAGTCTTCCTGGTTCTATGAAAACTAGTTGGCAGGATGGGCATTTACAGTTTAGTTCCAGCTTAACTTGTCCATTTTCTTCAGTCAAATTATGTGATGTCTTTAGCAATAATGTCTTACCCTCTAGTTCTGGCATACAATCAGTATTAGTATCAACAGGTTTTATGGTTCTTTGTCTGTTTACAGCATTAAAACCCTAAGACATCAGCTTTGCTGATTCTATCAGTGTGGTTATAAAGTAAAAAGGCTTTGTTGGATCTCAGTAGCTTAAACCAGCACGTAAAAGGTGTCCATAAAGTAAATAATAAAATATGAATAATAATATAATAATATATAATAATAATATGTCCTTAATATAAATTTTAAGGACATATTTAAAATTTTGTACTCCACCAAACTGAAGAACTAAAAGAAAAGGGTAAATCTGTTTATATTTACAGCCTAACAAAATTAAATCAAGATCAAGGCAAGAATTTAAATAGAGACTCATAATCCCTAATGAAATAGAAGCACTAAGTAAAAACTTTCCAACCAAAAAAACTCAGAACCAGATGGATTCAATATAAAATTCTACCAGACTCTCAAAGAAAAAATAATGTCAACACTCCTCAAATTACCCCAGAAAACATAGACTAACTTGTTTTCTGAAGCCATATTACCCTGGTATACAGTCCATGCACGCGCGCGCGCACACAAACACACACACACACACACACACACACACACACACACACACGCAAATTACAAGCCACGATTCCTTATGAACATAGATGTATAATTCTTGAAATACAAACTGAACATAGTGGCGTACAGG
The DNA here is from genome assembly GCA_019843965.1 of Rhynchomys soricoides. Classification (NCBI taxonomy): domain Eukaryota; kingdom Metazoa; phylum Chordata; class Mammalia; order Rodentia; family Muridae; genus Rhynchomys; species Rhynchomys soricoides. Next base: position 1,988 of record JADRCH010007079.1, read on the forward strand.
TTAAGAGCACTGGCTGCTCTTCCAAACAAAGGTCTTGAGTTCAATTCCCAGTAACCACATGGTGGCTCATAACAGTATATAAAGATATCTGGAGCCCTCTTCTGGCCTGTGTGTATACATGCAGGCAGAATACATATATATATATATATATATATATATATATATATATATATATATGTGTGTGTGTGTGTGTGTATGTGTATATATATATATATATGTGTGTGTGTGTGTATATATATATATATATATACATATATATATATATATATATCTTTTAAAAAACGTTTTAAGCTATACCCTTATATTCTCTGTAATGAGAGGTACAATATCCAATTTAAACCTAAGGACAATCCCTGAGGTATTATTCAACTGAGATTAATGGTCTGATGAAGAATACAAATTAAATAGAATGCATTCTTTACAAGTATGTGAATCTTTTGTTTAGATTCAGTAATAGTTTTTATCTACTCAAGGCATTTTCTTTAGTTCTTGAGTGTTTATGTGTATGCTTTGTGTATTGTTAATAATGGGTGTACATGGCTGCTTGTAGAGGCCAAAGGTAAACCCTGGTATTCTGCAGGCTTTATCACCTTGCTTGCCAAATTGGCCAGAATAGCTATCAAGTAAATCCCAGAAATCCAGTTCAAAGGTTTTTAGCAAGAAAATCCTTATTTTCAAACAAACTGTAAATCAGCCAACAGACAATAAAGATTTTAATATTGTACATAAAAATTTGTTATTTGTTCTGGTTTGCATTACTTTATTGTTGTCTTAAATTCTTCAAAGCTAAGTCGTTTCCAAGAGTAACATAAATTTAGCTTGATGAATTTATCTAGACTTCAAAAATGAGTCTTAGTTTCTTCTCAACAAATGTTAAAAGTCTGCAGCACCACATCTAGTGTTTTATATAGGTATCAGGGAACCTATACTCCTATAAATATATACTTAAAATTAATTTCCAATACAAATTTAAAGTTTTTCAGTTTAGTGGAGTACAAAAATTTTCAAGTATATACTTAAAATTTTCTGAATTACCTTGCTGTCTGCTGTAGTCTCTCCTTTTTCATCTCTAAGTGTTATGCTTCAGATAATTGTAGTCAATAAAAACTAACTCATTTTTGAATTCTAGATAAATCCCCTAAGTTAAATTTATGTCGATCTTAAAAACGACTTAGCTTTGAAGAATTTAAGAAAACTGTATACTTAATACTTTATACTGTTTACATTTGTATGTGGGGTATAAGTGTGAATTCAAAGCAAAGCTCATTGGAGTCAGTTCTCTCCTACTTGAAAAGGGACAAATCTTAAATTGGCAGGATTTCAAAGCAAGTACTTTATCCACTTTTAAGCCATCTCACCATCTCTTACTACATATATTTTAAAAATTATAACAATTTGTTTCTTATATAGCTAGTCACCAACCATGAATAGTTGCAAATTGCCTACTAATACATATATTTATGACTTTACTGTTTCTGTGATGACATATTTCAAACTATATAAAAAAATCATAATGCAATCAAGCTAGTTTACCACCAAGAAATAAAATTTTTTTTTTGTAATTTATATGACTTCACTTAGAATGCTTCATCAATTCTTCATTAAAGTTCTAAGAAAAACACGTTGGAAAGGACAAATAATAAAATGAGAATGTAAGGCAAATACCTAACAAAACAGAAGAAAATAGGGATGTCTTTCTTTGCTATACTGTAAAACTAAGCTTTTAAGTAAAAAGTAAGTTTTTATGAGATAAAGACCTTGTTAAGATTTACTAACAATAAATTTTAATGCCTTTGTTTCCCAACACACACCAGGTTGAACAAGCAGGAATACTTGGAATTTCAAAATTATCTAACTTTTAAAAAAGTTCCTAAGTATATTTATACTCTAAAATAGAGGTCATCATTGCAATTAACTTTTCTATTAAAGCAAAACTCTAAATGATAAGCATTTGTCAAATCTAAAATTTCTTATAAAAAAATCTTAATTTACTTTTGTTTTTTGCCTTTAAAAAATATTTCTGACAGCAACTACTTACTTGTCATTGCATAAGCAGCAAACGAATCAGACTAAAAGACATTGATAGTCTTTAAAAATATACATATTTTGAAGCAAATACCTTCAAAAACTATCAGACATAAAAAAATTGAAAAATTGTGATTTTCTTGTAGTGAAACATTGAGATTTTGACATATAATACATGTGTTTACAGACACATAAAATACATATATTCATTACCTTTGAAAAAGAACAAAGACTATCTATATAGTCTTCAAAACTGAAACATTGAAAAATCCTTTAAACAGTAAACAATTTTAATAAAATTTTATGTACAATGCTAAGTAGATTTATTTATTAACACATACAAAATTTAATTGTGGTCTTTAAAATTACACAACTCCTTAGAATTTAATGGCAAGTAAATCTAGAAAAAATAACAACATTCAATTCACAAGTACTTTCAAGCAATATACATATATATATATATATATATATACACATATATATTTATTAATTGTTTAAGTTTGTGTCAAGATTAAAAACAAAACAAAAAACCACAATTTTGAAATTATTTATATGCAACCTATAATCTTTTTACCTTGTCTGTTGATATTTTTATTTTGTAATCACATGAAATCAAGACTTCAAAACAATAGTGACAGAGCAGTCAGTATAAGCCTTTTTCATATTATTTTGACTTTAGAAAAAAATTGTTAAAAACAAAATGTTTTCTTCAATTTGTTAGTTGTCTTAAAAAGAAGTAACCAAGAAAAATGCTATTTGATTCTGAAGAAAAAATTTTGGGTAACTTACAAGCATAAAGAAATCTGTCAGCTCAGAAATGCAGACATAAAAGGGTTGTTTTCAAGCCATTAGTCTGTGTCAAAATGGTATTTCTGGCAGATATATACAAATCATGTGACTATTACTAGCTATTCATTTTTAATTATGAAATACATCTGGGTCAACTTTGTAAATCTTGAAATAGAAGTAATGCTCTGTTTAGTCTCCTGATTCTCTACTCTTGAACGGTTGCATAGACTTAGCGTTGAGATAGCAGTCTTATGAAATAACAATAAAATAAGTAGTATATTTCACGAAGAACAATGGCCTCAGTATTTCTGGAACAATATTAAGATGTAGAGGATAACGAAGGAGCCTACAAATAAAAGAAAATTAGATTATTGTTTTGCTACATTAGCCTGTAGCTCAGAGCTATAAATGAACACTAACAACCTGTTTATGCCTGAGCTAGAAAGAAACAAAATCTTAAAGTCAGTCAAATGAAAATTCATACTGAATCCAGTTCCCAAGATTCTGCTACCCAAATCTCCATTATTTTTTGTGTAGTTTACCACTTAATCAAAAACTTTTAAAGTATTATTTACTTAACTTTTTAAAATTCTAAATGTACAATCAGAAATTTAACAAACATTCTATCAGCTAGTTAGTGGCATATATACAGAAACATAATCCATGTTTCTATTCTGTTATTTATTTTAAACACTCCATGTTGTTCTCTAATTTCCTCAAGCAAGATAACCAGCAACAACAAAAATACAAAATTAAATTTCCAATGTAGAAATAAAGCTCCTAAAAGAATACAACTTTAGAAATTGTATTTCTAAAGACACATCTTCTGTAAGTAGGAGTATCTCAAACAATATTTTAATTTCAATTTTGCACATGGTATACAGACATATATGTAGGCAAAACACCCAAACTTAATGTAAAACTAAACATATAAAAAGTGAAAATGAAAACAAAAACAAAAACAAACTAAAATCAAAGAAACTGTGCAAGTTATCAAACACTGAATGTGAATTTGACAAGAACATCACATTTACTCTGATCCACAGACTATTTCCATGAAGGTAATAGCAGTGGGAAGTATTACATTTTAAACAAATACAATTAGATTAAAAATACTACTTCCGTCTGGATAATTACTACAGAAAAATTAAGTACCTTTATGAACTAGGTTCAACAACATATATGTATAATATTGTAAAAAGCAAGAGATTTTTAAAATTTAAATAAGACAACATTCTCATTTTTAAAAAGTAAATATACATATATATTTATTATATACATATATATGTATATACACACATATATATTTACAATGTCAAGTTTATAAAGTACAATGTATCTATTTACTGGACCAAAGGTGACTTAACATATTGGTATTCAAAATTCAAAGTGCTCCTTTATAACCCAGTTAAGTATATAGTGACATTTTAAATCACTTACTAATGTGAATTGGTCATAGACTTGAATCAGGTCCTCCATTTTGTACTGTTCTAGCACCACAAAATTTTCCAAATTTCCACTTGTTTTTCGTGCACAGTTTTGACAATGTACTATATATGTCTTTTGAGAATTGCTTTCATTAGTGACAAAAAGCAAATTAAAAACTTCCACCTGTTTTTATACAAGAGAAAGAGACAAAATAGTTCAAATTTAAACATTTGGCTAGAGGAAAATACCAAGAAAAAAAATAAATGCAATGAGATATCAATGTATATTTAATACAGACCTAAAAACTGGAAACTGTTTTTTTCAATAAAAGATTCATTTTAGTATAATTAACTGTTCTGTCTAAATAAGAAAGCTTATACTGACTTCACAAGTACTAGTTTATTTATATTTATCCTAAACATCTGTGTACAGTCAGATAGAACTTTTATTATTTTCCTTCTATTTTACTAGTATGAGTTCTCATAACTTATTATTTCATTGTTAGTTTGTCTTCATCTTGGCTAAAAATGCTTTATCAAGGAAGAAAAAGCTGAGGACAATCAAACAATATACTTCAATGAATATAATTTTTAGTTTTTCAAAATTAGGAAATTGTATGTGAATTAAAAAAACTGTTTAGCTTTCATCTGCATATATTAATGAAACAAGTACAAAACTGAAGTCTATTTTGAGCTTTGATGTGATAAGAACATGATAAGAAACAGTGAAAAGTTACAAAAGTTCAGATACCATAACAACAGTATTGTAAAGATTATATAGTAATACTTGGAAAGATATAATTTATCAGGTTTTCATAATATATTTGATATTTTCCCTTTTTCAGATGCTCCCAACTTCCCTAAACCATAATATTGCATGTGTTTGTTAACTTTTCTTCTCTTCTCAAAAAACAAAACAAAATCCAACAAAACAAAAAACCCACAACTAAACCAAAAAAAAAAGCAAAACTAAAACAAAAAATTAATAAAATCCAAAACTATGGCTTTAATTTCTTACTCAAAAGTAGAACTCCCATTTACTTTTTATTTTACCATTGATGACCAATCATTTCATCTTTAGTCAGCTTATATATGTTTCCGGTAATTTCCAATAAGCTGTTAACAATATTCTAGTACCCTGAGTTTAAAAAATTGGATCATGCACAACTCGTCATTGAGCTTTATCTGATCCATTACTTTGTTGACTTTAGTTGTCATAAAGTTCATTTTTAAAAAAATGTCTATGTGCCTGTAAGTACACATGCATGCTGGTCAAAGGACAACTCTGGAAAGTTTAATCTATCATCAGACTTTCACTAGCAGGTAGAAACTGCCCCTTTTTGCTTGATGAGCCATTTCGTTGTCCCCTCTATAACAAATATGTCTGAAGGTGATTCCAACAACTTGCAAATTAATGACATTTCTGTCTCCACTGTCTCTGATTATCAAACACTTCAGTTATTTCAGTATCATGGGTGTATTTTAGATATATCTGCTAATGTTGATACTTAAGAATTTAAAGTCTACCTTGAGCTAGAGATGTATGTCACTAGTATGCCACTTGTCACATATAAGCCCATTCTATCACAAACATTCTTCCTCTACCCCGGACAAGACACTATTTTCACTCACTGCTTACCTGTACTCCTTTCTTCATCCTCTGAATGTTCACAAAGCCTAAAATATTCTCTAACAATCCACTTTGGCTAGTGAAATTGAACTCACATAGAATCAGAAAAACCACTTCTCCTAAGTATAATTTGTTTACTTTGCCTAGTTTTATATTCAACCATGTGTATTAATTAGTGCCATAGTAGGTTGTTTGTAATTTGTCTTCTAATAAAATGAAAGCAAAAAAAAAAAAAAGAGTAAAATAAAATTAAAAAAGGAAAGCTCTTTTTCCCTTTAGGGCTAAAAATCAAATTCCAATAATTACTCATGTTGTGCATGTAAATTCTGTCACTTGTGTCACACTTCTACCCATGTGTTGCTGTTGTGACTAAAACTTTTTATTTGAGTTCAGGTGTGGCATTACTCATCTTTCTTCATATTGGAACTAAAAAAATTCTAGAATGCTCTTCTATAAAAAGTACTGTAAAGGGTTGTGATGGTTTCTGCACTATTAGGAGGTAGGTATGGCCTTGTTGGAGTAGGTGTAGCCTTGTTGGAATAGGTGTGTCACTGTGGGTGTGGGCTTTAAGACCCTCATTCCAGCTGCCTGCAAGCCAGTATTCAGTCTTCCACTAGTACCCTTCATATGAAGATGTAGACCTCTCATCTCCTCCTGCACCATGCCTGCCTGGATCCTGGTATGTTCTTGCCTTGATGATAATGGACTGAACCTCTGAACCTGTAAGCCAGCTCCAATTAAATGTTGTCCTAGATAAGACTTGCCTTGGTCATGGTGTCTGTTCACAGCAGTAAAACCCTAAGATAAGGGCTTAGACCTGCTTGGACTTGGACTATACTAAATGTATTCTGTCACCATCTGTGCTTATATTGTGTACTGATATCTTGAAATTCTGAGACACCTGTCATTTGGCAAGGAGTTATTACATGTATGCCTATTTAGGAGATAATCCTAGGCCAATATATAGATAAGAATTTAAAATAATTGTAATATGTGATTTTTATAAAAAGCATAACATAAATTTGACATATAGATAAATTTAAGCTGTAGCCTGACTGTGAAATATGTTCCCTAACAGGGCTGCCTTCTCTGGCTTCATTAAGAGAGGATGCACCTAACCCACAGAGACTTGAAATACCAGGGTAGAGGGATGGGGTGTGAGAAGTGGGAAGAACCACACACCTATCCTCTCAGAGGAGAAGGGAAGGGGGATGGGTGGAGGGACTCTGCTAAGGGGGGAGGGGAGTGACAAATGGGAGGGAAACAGTATTTGAAATGTAAGTAAATAAATAAATAAGACTAGGATTTATAAACAAGAGAAACTGACCCTGATAAGCTATTATATATCCAGTATGCCATTAGATATAAGGTAGAGACATGGAGTTCTGGGGTTCTAAACCACTCTAGGCTACATGAGATCATATTTCAAAATCCAGATAAATCAATGAACTTAACAATTCTACAGAATCTGGACAAACTACAAGTAAGAAAGGATACTTACCTCACAGATGCTACAGTAAGGAGCAGGTTCATCATTTATCCTCCCATGCCACAAAACCTCTTTCCCTGCAGCCACAAGAGCTTCTCTTAAAGTCTGACACTGCTTTAGAATCTTGAGAAGACAATATCTATAATGGGGGAATTTTAAAGAGAAATTAAACACTGAATATTAAGAATCTAGCTTCCTCTGCCCCCTGCACCATATCCAACCTCTAGGTCTAGCCTAGCTAAATATCCTGGGCTCAGGCCCAATCTGTGTAAGTCTGCATGATGCTACTGAACTTGTATTCTTTCAAATTCTCAATCCTATCCCTAGTCTCACATCCAGAGTCCAAGGCCTGGGGAGCTTTATCTATGCCATCTCTAACCCCAAGGTCTGAGGCTACAACATATGTCCTTAGTGCCCAGTGGCTCCACCTCCTCTACCAGCATTTGAAAACAAAGTACTGGCATTTAACATACATATTTTAATAAGGACTTTAAATAATAATAGCTAATCAGGCTTCTGTCCAAGCCCTTCTCAAAGTATTGAAGTATTTGGAGATGTAGGAGACCAGTTAAATTCAGTCAGAGAGCTGGTTATGTGTTTATTATGACTGACAGACTGTTAGCTAGAGTATGAAGTTACTTTTATCAGCACTTTCAGGTTAACTAACATAAGCTGCAACTTGATCTGTGGGTGTAAGGGTGCTTTGTGATTCAGATTAATGTGGCAACACATAGGCTATCCATTTCAGATGCAGACCTATCCTTATATTTCCTATTAAGCTTTTGATCTTCTCCTGGTAATTTGATTCAACACCAAATAGTAAGTTTCTGGGAAATCTCACCTTTTCTTCTTTATTTATTTGTCTTTTATTCACTGAGAAGGTTTTGCTCAGTAGTACCATCTCTAGTTTTCACAGGTAAATTTCACTCTTGGGAAACTATGCTGGCTATTTGCACAAACAAACACGGGTATGTGCAGAATAATTATGTATCAAGCAAGAATCTTGACTTCAGTTCTTAAGATCGCAAACATTAGTCCCATCACAAATCACAAACGCCTTGCCAAGCTGCTACCTAGTCTGCATTGTACTCAGAACCAAGTAGTTTTGTGCTGCCTCCCTTCTAAACTACATGTGCCTCTTGGGGACATGTTCCTTCTTCTTTGACAGTTTTGGTCCAACTTGGTCCCTTTAAAAGGGAGGATATCATAAAAAGTGTTAGTGACCTTGAGATGCCACACAGACACACAAGAAACACACAGAATACGAAATAGACAAGACTGGAAAAGAAAATCTCCATAGGATGTCTAAGTTAAAACACTAAGTATACAGAACAAAAACAGATTATTGAGAGCTGCAAGATGAGAACATAAGTCATATATAAAGGAAGTCCCTTAAAAAGAACAGAAGATTCATCAATAGAAATGTAAAGCAATAAATTCTAAGTCATAAAAGACCACAACTGTAAACCTAGTAAAATTTTCTGCCATAACTGAAGGAGAAAGAAAAATGTTCCAAAACACAGATGGGCTAAACGTATGCATACTCAGCAGAATATGCCTAAACAAAACTGAAGCAATACTTGGCACTGAAGAGATCTGAAGAGAAAAAACAAACGAATCTATAATTATTAATGCAAAATACCTCTGTGAACACAACAGAAATTCCAATCAATGACTGTAATAGAAAAATACCTTTTAATAATTTTTACAAGTCAATGGCCTAAATTCTCCAATCAAAAGACAAAGACTTTTCGAGAAACAAAATATCATGTACTGTGTACAAAACACACAGAGTGAAAGGATGCACAACAGAACTCCAATCATATAAGACTTGGAAGTAACCAGTTATCTGTATCCCATTATTTGACCAAATACTTTATCCTAAAACTAATCAGAAAAGATAAAAAGAGACTACATTCTAAAAAGGAGAACAGTTAATCAGAAGATATTACTATCTTAAATATAAATGAACCAAACTTTTATGTACCAATTTCATAAAAAGCTTAGTAATTAATGAGAATAAAGACACAGATTAACACCAAACATTTAATAATGGGAAACTTCAATACATCACTTTCTCCAACCCAAAAGAAGTCAGAACAAAAAATAAGCAGAGAAACTTCAGAATTAAAAAATATTATACACCATATCAATTTAACACATACATATATTCTACCCAAACACCAAAGAGTGAACATTCTAATCAATAGCCTACTGAAATTTCTCTAAATAGAATACATCCTGGGACACAAAACAAACCTTAACAAATTCAGGAAGACTGAAACGGCTATGTATAACCTACCTGACCTAAACATTATGCATTAAAAACTTAAAATCAACAGCAAACAAATGTCTAATAAGCTCAAAAATTCATGGGGTTTCAACCAACTTTATTAATACTAATGATAAATCTGTCAAAGAATAATTTTTTAAAAATCTGGAGTTAAATGAAAGTGAAAACACAACAAAACCTCTGGAACACAGTCCTACTGACACATTCATGCACTCCACCTACCCAGATCCTGTTTCTCCTTCTCTTGGGAGTTGCCTGGTGAATCTGCCTGACCTTCTCCCTCTAGTTCATTCACCCCTTCCAACCTGCCATATCTAGCCAAAATCCTATATCCAGTACTTCAGCCTCTCCTGCATGTGTGCCTCAACCTAACCAGGAACCTCCACACCTGTCCTGACCCACAGGCCACTCCCTCACCATATCCAACTTCTCAACCTAGCCAGATGTATTCTCCACACTCCTTACTTAGAACAGGTAACACATCCTGTGCATCAGCTAAACCATTTCTGCCTACTTGCTCTCATTCAAGGTAAACCATTTCCAACCCCTTGCCCCAATCCACCCACTCATACGTCCTTCTGTTACAACTTGCTCTGTCTATATCAGACTTAAAACTAAGTCCACCTGTCCCGTTCTCATGGCAAAAATACAACTTGATTTAAAAATTAAAGTTAGCACCAACTTCTCCAAAACCTAACCATCCTGTAGTCATGTTTGTCAATGAGAATTTTCTACATAAACTTCATTCAGGACACAGAATCTAAAAGAGCAATAGTTAACTTCAAGGAATTCAAAGAAGCAATCCAATACAGCTAAGGAAAAAGAACTTAAAGAGAATAAATGGGTAGTGATGCCTAAGAAAACACAAACATGAGGCTGATGTAAATGAAGAAAATTCAAGACTGGGGCCAACTAGAAGCTTCACTCTATTGACTAGTATTCATGGTGCTACAAAGTAAAAGTACGTTCTTTTAAAATCTCACCACTAGAGGAGGAAAGTAATCAAGCTACAAATCTTGAGAAGTGAATCAGACATCTGCCTCAGGGATATACTAGTGGAATGATAGCACAAATAGTATGATTTTAAACCTGTCACTTTAAAAAAAAAAAAATTATACTTAAGTTACATTCCATATGACAGAACAGAATAACCTGCCAATGTGTCCAAGAAATCTTAGACTAGATAGAACCTATATTCAGGGAGAAAAAACTTCTATTTTTCTGCTAAAAGGATCTGACAATAAAATGACTTTTAATGACATAGTGCTGTACCCACTGTACCTCAGTGGTCATTAGAGAAGGTTCTACTTGCAATAGAAAGTAGAACAATTAACACAGAGATCCACAATAAGAAAATGAGCACAAAGTGAGACTCTGGAGCACTGTTCTAAATGAGATATCTTTATCAAATCTGCAAGAATCAAGGATTTATGTAAAAGACAGGTAGTAGACAATACAAAATGCACAGTGTCCTACCATTACAACAGGACTTTACGTATTATCTCAGAACTGCAACAATATAAACTAGATTTTCACAAGTTCAAACCAGACAAATTTCCTGAAGACAATGGGAAATGGCTACAAAGGCCATTAATCAACAAGATAGTTTTTAACTCATATCTGTCATGAATGGGAAGACCAGCTTTTTTCAATGGAGAATCACTGGGTATATTAACCACACTCTAGGGTAGACCCTGGCACTACCTGCTCAAGAGTTGTTGCTAACATAAAACAGAGTTCATTGGATTGTATATGGGGCTTTTCTTTTTGGTACACATCACATTTTTGTTATTTCATTTTCCTTGGATTTGTTTGTTTGTTTGTTTGTTTTTGTCTTACTGTGCATTTTTTGTTTGTCTGTTCATTTTACGTTTTTTATATTCTTTGTTTTTCTTTTTGAAGCATCCAGAAAAGACAAGGGTAGGTGGGAAACTAGGAATGTTATAGGATTTGGGGGAGGGGAAAGAATATCAAAGAATATTATGTATAATTTTAATAAAAACTGCAAAAAAGAATTACTAAAAGATGTGCGTTAACAAAATAAACTAGAAGGGGGAAAGCATTGGAAAAGGGATTTAAAGGCATTTCTTGAAAGAATACTTACAGATGTGCAATATACATATGAATAAACATTGAACACTAATAGATATGGGGAAATATGGCAAAACACACTGTACTGGCTGGTTTTGTGTATCAACTTGACACAAGTTGGGTTATCACAGAGAAAGGAGCTTCAGTTAAGAAAATGCCTCCATGAGATCCAGCTGTACAGCATCTTCTCAACTAGTGATCAAGGGGGGAGAGCCCCTTATGGGTGGTGCCATCCCTGGGCTGTTAGTCTTGGGTTCTATAAGAAAGCAGGCTGAGCAAGCCAGGAGAAGAAAGCCAGTAAGCAGCGTTCCTCCATGGCCTCTGCATTAGCTCCTGCTTCCTGACCTGCTTGAGTTCCAGTCCTGACTTTCATTAGTGGTGAACAGCAGCATGGAAGCGTAAGCTGAGTAAACCCTTTCCTCCTCAACCAACTTGCTTCTTGGTCATGATGTTTGTGCAGAAACAGAAACCCTGACTAAGACATATACGTACACGAGAGGGAGGAATCTCTTCACATATTTTTAAAAAACTGTTTTTGGAAAGGTATAAAAAGTCACAAAAATTAAAAAGTCACCACATAATCCAACAATTCCATATTGAACAGTTATCCAAAGGAAATGAAACTGACATTGGAGATATCAGAATACACTCTGATTCACTTAAAGCACATAAATAGAAATACCCGACATTTACAATGATTGATAAAAAGAAAACAAGAGCACACTGTGTCTTTATAGACTATTACTAAGCACCTAAGACAGGAATTCTGCCATCATTAAAATTATGAATCAATCTGGATTACATTATGTTAATTGAGGTAAGCCAGACATAAAAAGACAAAACAGATACTAATAATCTTATGTATAATAGTAATCTAAAAATGTCATAGAATGGTTACTGCCAGTAGTTGTGAATGTGATTTGAAAAACTGTTAGTCTAGAGTGTAGAATTTTAATTATAACAGAATGATTTTACTTGATGTAATGAGTATGCTCTTTTGATTGTGATATCCATATTCAGTGCCAACAAGCTGTAAAATTATTTTACATATATAATATATATATACACATAATATATACATATATAATATATACACACATATAGAATATATATTAAAATTGTATATGTAATAAAGATGTTAACCATTTTGTATATAATAAAAATTTAGATAATAAAGTCATCACTGTCTTAGCAAATGTTGAGAATTAAGGTTATATTTATCTTCAAAAAGTAAAATACTTTAATATGTGTACTCTCATAAAATTTTGACAAGCCTATTTAGTATTATGTTTACTTTATATCAGTGGAGTTCTTCAGTGAACAAAACACCAGTAATAAAGATGAGAGAAAGTGCTGGAGAGATGGCTCAGATGTTAAGAGCACTGGCTGCTCTTTCAAAGGTCTTGAGTTTAATTCCCAGCAACCACAAGGTGGCTTATGATGAGACCTGGTGCCCTCTACTGGTCTGCAAGTACATGCAGGCAGAATACTGTACACATAGTGAATCTTTTTTTTTTTTAAAAAAAAAGAAAGGTGAGAAAAAGCATTCTGTGAAATATCATTAGTTCTACCCGGGCAAAATATGAATAAAGAGTACTTCCTCAATTTTTTTAAAAAAAATATTGCCATTATATAACAAACAAACGTAGGAAAAAAAAAGAAAAATATACTTAAGAATGTCGACATTGTCAGTAAATCAAGACTGATAATCTGAGCTTAATGAATATTACACACATGGTAGAATTAAAGAATCAAACCAGTGATCTGTGGCTGGAGACCTCTGCCTGGGCCACAAGGGCTCCATAGCCAAGTAGCGCTGGGAGAAAGCTAGCCACCCAGGAGTGTGGAAAAAACAGTGAGAGGAGGTTAAGAGGAGTAACACTGCTCAGCGGGACTCACCCTGAACACTTAGGACACAGGGACTGAGGAACAGCCAGGAGGAAGGAACCTTCTGGTTTCAATCTGTAGAGGGAGACCTCTGCCTGGGCCACCAGGGCTCTATAACCAAATAGAGCTGGTAGAAAGATAGCCTCCCAGGTGTGTGGGCAAGCCGGTCTGCGCAGAGGGACCCACCCGGAATACTCAGGACACAGGAACTGAGGAGCAGGGATCTGGTTTCTTTCGGTGGCTGGAAAGCAGATCCTGTGACACAGGGCTCCATACTCAAATAGTGCCAGGAGAGAACTGGTATACCAGGAGTGCCAACACACCTTCAAGCACAGGCAAGACCATCACTTCTTTTCAAATTCACTGGACCAAGAGAGACCCTAGCAGAGCCATCAGGACACAGGAACCAAGGGACAGCTGGGGACTGCTTCTGGTTTATGTCGGCACACCGGAGCTGACCCTGTACCACAGCTCTCCAAACCGAAATTGCTCTCAGAGAGAACTGGTCTCCAAGGAGTACTGACACCTAGGCTTGCAGGAAAGACAAGCCACAATCAGAGAGAGTAAGACCAGCTAACACCAGAAATAACCAGATGGTGAAAGGCAAGGGCAAGAACACAAGGAGCAGAAACCAAGACTACTTGGCATCATCAGAGCCCAAAGCTCTCCCACCACAGCCAGCCCTGGATACCCCAACACACCAGAAAAGGAAGACTCAGACTTAAAATCACATCTCAAGAGGATGACAGAAGATTTTAAGAAGGAAATAAATAACTCCCTTAAAGAAATACAAGAGAACACAGGTAAACAACTGGAAACCCTTAAAGAGGATGCAAAAAAATCCCTTTAAGAATTACAGGAAAACACAATGAAATGGGCAGAGTTACAGGAAAACACAATCAAACAAATGAACAAAACCATTCAGGAATTAAAAACAGAAATAGAAACAATAAAGAAATCACAAAGGGAGACAACCCTGGAGTTAGAGAACCTAGGAAAGAAATCAGGAGTCATAGATGCAGACATCACCAACAGAATACAAGAGGTGGAAGATACCATAGAAAACATGAACATAACAGTCAAAGGAAACACAAAATGCAAAAAGCTCCTAACCCAAAACATCCAGAATATCCAGGATGCAATGAGTAGACAGAACCTGAGGATAATTGGTATAGAAGAGAGTAAAGACTCCGAACTTAAAGGACCAGTAAATATCTTCAACAAAATTATACAAGAAAACTTCCCTAACCTAAAGAAAGAGATGAACATAAATATACAAGAAGCCTACAGAACGCCAAACAGACTGGACCAGAAAAGAAATTCCTCCCGTCACATTATAGTCAAAACCACCAAATACACAAAACAAGGAAAGAATATTAAAAACAGTAAGGGAAACTTGCTTGTTACAGCAAGTAACATATACAGGCAGACCTACCAGAATTACACCAGACTTCTCACCAGAGACTATGAAAGCTAGAAGATCCTGGGCAGATCTCATACAGACTCTAAGAGAACACAAATGCCAGCCCAGGCTGCTATACCCAGCAAAACTCTCAATAATCATAGATGGTGAAACCAAAATATTCTATGACAAATCCAAATTTGCACAGTATGTTTCCACCAACCCAGGCCTACTAAGAATAATACATGGAAAACACCGACTCAAGGAGGGAAACTACACTCAAGAAAAAGTAAGAAAGTAATCTTGCAACAAACTCACAAGCAGATAGCCATGCAAACATATAAATGGCATTGAAAATACAGGAGGCAACAATCACTATTCTTTAATATCTCTTAACATCAATGGTCTCAATTCCCCAATAAGAAGACATAGACTGACAGACTGGATCCATAAACAGGACCCAGCATTTTGCTGCATACAGGAAACACACCTCCCTGTTAAAGACAAACACTACCTCAGAGTAAAGGGCTGGAAAACAATTTTCCAGGCAAATGGACCCAAGAACCAGGCTGGAGTAGCCACTCTAATATCGGATAAAATCGACTTTCAACCAAAAGTCATCAAAAAAGATAAGGAAGGACACTTCATACTCATCAAAGGAAAAAATCTACCAAGAAGAACTCTTAATTCTGAACACCTATGCTCCAAATGCAAGGGTTCCCACATTCATAAAAGAAACTTTACTAAAGCTCAAAGCACGCATTGCACCTCACACAATCGTGGGAGACTTCAACACCCCACTATCAGCAATGGACAGATCATGGAAACATAAACTAAACAGAGCCATAGTGAAATAACAGATATTATGAGCCAAATTGATTTAATAGATATCTATAGAACATTTCATCCTAAATCAAAAGAATATATCTTCTCAGCACCTCATGGTACCTTCTCCAAAACTGATCATATACTTGGTCACAAAACAAACCTCAACAGATATAAGAAGATTGAAATAATCTCATGCCTCCTATCAGATCACTATGGACTAAGGCTGGTTTTCAATAGCAACAACAACAACAACAAAAACAACAACAGAAAGCCCACATGCACATGGAAGCTGAACTATGCTCTACTCAGTGATAACTTGGTCAAAGAAGAAATAAAGAAAGAAATTAAAGACATCCTAGAATTTAATGAAAATGAAGGTACAGTGTACTCAAATCTATGGGACATAATGAAAGCACTCATAGCTCTGAGTGCTTCCAAAAAGTAACTGGAGAGAGCATATACTAGCAGCTTAACAGCACACCTGAAAGCTCTAGAACAAAAAGAAGCTAATACACCCAAGAGGAGTAGAAGGCAGAAAATGATCAAATTAAAGGCTGAAATCAACCAAGTAGAAACAAAAAGAACTATACAAAGAATCAACAAAACCGGGAGCTGGTTCTCTGAGAAAATCAACAAGATAGACAAACCCTTAGCCAGACTAACCACAGGGCACAGAGACAGTATCCAAACAGTAACAAAACAGAAATCAGTAACAGTAACAAAATCAGAAATGAAAACAGAGATATAACAACAGATTCTGAGGAAATTAAAAAATTCATCAGGTCCTACTACAAAAGCGTATACTCTCCAAAATTAGAAAATCTGGATGAAATGGACAAGTTTCTAGACAGATACCAAATACCAAAATTAAATCAGGATCAGATAAACCATCTAAACAGTCCCATTACCCATAAAGAAATAGAAGCAGTCATTAAAAGTCTCACAACCAAAAAAAGCCTAGGACCAGATGGGTTCAGTGCAGAATTCTATCAGACCTTCAAAGAAGACCTAATACCAATACTCTTCAATCTATTCCACAAAATAGAAACAGAAGGAACACTACCCAATTCATTCCATGAGGCCATAGTTACACTGATACCAAAACCTCACAAAGACCCAACAAGAAAACTTCAGACCAATTTCCCTTATGAATATCGATGCAAAAATACTCAATAAAATTCTTGCAAACCGAATCCAAGAACACATCAAAATGATCATTCACCATGATCAAGTAGGCTTCATCCCAGGGATACAAGGGTGGATCAATACCCAGAGATCTATCAATGTAATCCACTACATAAACAAACTCAAAGAAAAAAACCACATGGTCATTTCATTAGATGCTGAAAAAGCATTTGACAAAGTTCAACATCCCTTCATGATAAAAGTCTTGCAAAGATCAGGAATTCAAGGAGCATACCTAAACATAGTAAAAGCAATATACAGCAAACCAGTGGCAAACATCAAACTAAACGGAGAGAAACTCAAAGCAACCCCACTAAAATCAGAGACTAGGCAAGGCTGCCCTCTCTCTCCCTATCTATTCAACATAGTACTTGAAGTTCTACCTAGAGCAATCAGACAACAAAAGGAATACAAATTAGAAAGGAATAAATCAAAATACACTATTTGCAGATAATATGATGGTATACTTAAATGGCCCAAAAAACTCCACCAGAGATCTGCTACAGTTGATAATCAACTTCAGCAAAGTGGCCGGATACAAAACTCACTCAAGCAAATCAGTAGCCTTCCTATACTTGAAGGACAATCAGGTTAAGAAAGAAATTAGGGAAATGACAGCCTTCACAATTGTCACAAACAATGTAAAGTATCTTGGTGTGAATCTAACCAAGCAAGTGAAAGATCTGTATGACAAGAACTTCAAGTCTCTGAAGAAAGAAATCGAAGAAGACCTCAGAAGATGGAAAGATCTCCCATGCTCATGGATTGGCAGGATTAATATAGTTAAAATGGTCATCATGCTGAAAGCAATCTACAGATTCAATGCAATCCCCATCAAAATCCCAACTCAATTCTTCATAGACTTAGAGCAATTTTCAAATTCATATGGAGGATAGCAAAAACTATTCTCAACAATAGAAGGACTTCTGGGCAAATCAGCATCCTTAACCTCTAGCACAGAGCACTTTACCTTACCACTACAGAGCAGTGGTGATAAAAACTGCATGGTATTGGTACAGTGACAGGCAGGTAGATCAGTGGAATAGAATTGAAGACCCAGAAATGAACCCACACACTTACGGTCACTTGATCTTTGACAAAGGAGCTAAAACCATAGAGTGGAAAAAAGACAGCATCTTCAACCAAGGGTGCTGGTTCAACTGGCAGTCTACATGTAGAAGACTGCGAATTGATCCATTCCTGTCTCCCTGTACAAAGCTCAAGTCCAAGTGGATCAAGGACCTCTACATAAAACCAGATACACTGAATCTAATAGAAGAGAAAGTGGGGAAAAGTCTCGAACACATGGGCACAGGGGGAAAGTTCCTGAACACAATAACAATGGCTTATGCTCTAAGATCAAGAATCGACAGGTGGGACCTCATAAAATTACAAAGCTTCTGTAAGGCAAAGGACACTGTAAATAGGACAAACAGCAACCAACAGATTGGGAAAAGATCTTTACTAATCCTACATCTGATAGAGGGCTAATGTCCAATGTATACAAAGTACTCAAGAAGCTAGACTTTAGAGATCCAAATAACCCTATCAAAAATTGGGAAACAGAGCTAAAGAATTTTCAACTGAGGAAACTCGAAAGGCTGAGAAGCACCTAAAGAAATGTTCAACATCCTTAGTCATCAGGGAAATGCAAATCAAAACAACCCTGAGATTCCACCTCACACCAGTCAGAATGGCTAAGGTCAAAAACTCAGGTGACAGCAGATGTTGGTGAGGATGTGGAGAAAGAGGAACACTCCTCCACTGCTGGTGGGAATGCAAGCTGATACAACCTCTCTGGAAATCAGTTTGGCGGACCCTCAGAAAAATGAAGATAATACTACCTGAGGACCCAGCTATTCCACTCCTGGGCATATACCCAGAAGATGCTCCCACATGTAATAAGGACACATGCTCCACTATGTTCATAGCAGCCATATTTATAATTGCCAGATGCTGGAAACAACCCAGATGTCCCTCCACAGAGGAATGGATACAGAAAATGTGGTACATTTACACAATGGAATACTACTTAGCTATTAAAAACAATGACTTCATGAAATTCTTAGGCAAATGGATAGAACTTGAAAATATCATCCTGAGCAAGTTAACAAAGTCACAAAAGAATGAACATGGTATGTGCTCACTGATAAGTGGTTATTAGCCCAAGAGTTTGAAATACCCAAGAGTCACTTCACAGCGACAATAGGGTGGAGTGTGAGGTCCCAGATGGAGGACTTGGGGAAGGGACTGAAGGAGCTGAGGGAGTTTGCATCCCCAGAACTGGCCTGACCACCTCCCCCCGCCCCCCATACTCCTGGAGACTGATCCACCAACCAAAGAATACACATGGAGTGACCCATGGTGCTGGCCACATACGCAGCAGAAGAAGGTCTTGTTAGACATCAGGGGGAGGAGAGGCCCTTGGGCCTGAGGGTATTAGATCCCCCAGTATAGGAGAATGACAAGGAGGGATGATGAGAGTGGGTGGGTGGGTGGGTGGGGGAATACCTCCATAGTGGCAGGGGAGGGGGGAGGGAATGGGGAGGTTCCAAAGGGGAGATCTGGAAAGGGGGAAACATTTGAAATGTGAATAAAGTATGAAAAACAAAAAAGGAATCAAACCAGTGCAAGTTGTCCTCTGAGTTGCACATGTAATATGGCAAGTACACATTTTCAAAAAAAAAAAAAAAAAATTTAATAATGTAATTGGGGGAAAATTAAGTACTTACTTAATCATTTCAAAAAGCTTTGGATCTGAGACTTTGATATTTCGTGCCATATTCCATGAAAGATTAACCATGGGTACAACTGACTTGATACTTTGCAATTTGTTCCATTCATATCGTTCAACTGCCAATTTATATTGGAAGGCTAGGAAGAGGAAAAATGTTACAAAGTATCAAAAATGAACAAAATGTACAAGAATCTTATTATGTCACTTTTAAGTCTATCCATTCTGAAAAGTGTAAATGCACTGATAGATTATGTTTAAAGACTGTCATGTAACGAGAAGTACTAGTTATTGAGACATTATGCTATGACGTCTTTACATTTTGCTATTTCATCCTTTCAAATTATAACTTTTAGTCCACAATATTGTAGATGGTGAACTAAGGCCTAGCAATGTAAAACATATGTTCAGTACAAATGCTTCTGGTGCTGAAGGCCAAGTTTTATTTATGCATTTTAAACAGTTAGGCATACTAAGGTTTCCTGGAAACACGAAATAAGAATTGTAAAGAATAGGGGAGACAGCTTAGTGGTTAAGAGCTTTTGTTTTGCTTGCAGAAGACCAAAGCTTCAATTCCCAGCACCCACTTGGCAGTTCCCAACTGTCAGGATCTCCAATCCTGGGAAATCCAACACCCTCTTCCAACATCTGTGGGTATAAGAAACACATCAAATATATATGCAAGCAAAACTCATACACATTAATCTTCAAAAAATTTAAACATTTAAAAATCTTTAAATTCTGAATAACTAAAATAAAATAAATATTTTAGTAATCTTTAAAGAACTTAATGAAATTGAAGCACAGAACTCTACACAGCAAATGGGCACATGTTCTAATGCACACAGAAAAAAATTAAAACAGTCTCTAAGGAATGATCTTCTGTGATGTAAAAAAATTTACATTGGTGTGCTATTTTAAATACCTGTGAGTGGACCAACATTCCAGGTGATGTTGTTACACCACCCAATAGCCTGAACCCAGTGAACAGTGCCTGCATTTATCCAGACCAAATCTCCAGGTCGTTGAATAAACCTATAAACAGGAACATTTGCTTCATAAAGATCTTCAAGGTTCGGCCACCAAGAACTCATCAGGAAATTCAAATTATTTCTGGGAGGAAGAAAAAAATACAAATAGTGAAGTATTTATGAACACAGACTTAAAGCAGACAAACAAACAAACAAAATCTAAGTCACAAATTTAAAGGTGTAAAACATATATTTAAATCAGATTCTTCTGGTGCTGAAGGTAAGATTGAAGACCTAAAGAGCCAATAAGTTAAAAAAGCTGTATTTATTTAATTAAAATGTTGAACTGCGAAGCAATGGAAAAGCTGCATTTCTTTTTTCAATGTGAAGATGTCAGACTTGAGAAAGTCCAATACTTAATTTAAGCTACAAATGATTACTGATTTATGTAAAGACTGATTACTCTTGTTAAACATCATGTTCAATAGTAACAGTGAGACTCACAGCGAGAAATGTTTACCATGTGAGAGTTATTAGTCATGAATGGAGTGCCATCATCAAAGCTCTCCCCTCTATGTTTAGGGAGATATTCAGAAAGAGAACGTACAAAGATTGCAAGAGCCAAAGAGGATGAAAGAATACAAAGAAACAATATCTTCCATACACAACAGGACTGAAACATGTATGAACTTAAAGATACTGTATGTACTACAGCAACATGCACAGGGCCTGAATAGGTCCATACCAGATTGGATCTCAGGGCTGAGAAGGCAAGTAGAAATGGGCACTATTCAAAAACACAAAACAAATTCAATGGTATGTTGGTGGGCTCTGTTTTGTTTTCCTTTGTTTTGGTTTTTTGCTTTTTATTTTTCTCTTTATTGGTATTTTGTCTGTTCTGATTTTCATTTTTGTGGTTTCATGAAGTTGTCTGTTATTCAGAGAAAGGTGCAGTAAAATCGGGTGGGGAAAAGGTGGGATGAAAAATGTATGAGGAGGAAAAAAAAAAAAAGAAAAAAGATCATTCCTATTCAACTAAAAGTAAGTTTCAAATTATACACTTACATACATACACACACACACACACACACACACACACACACACATACACACATTGACCTGTGATTTATATACATATTAATAGTATATAAATTCTTGACTAAAATCACAAAGGCAGATATAAGAACCAGAACCTACACAGAGAAACCTTGTAAATTAGATATATCCCCTAGAGCTATCATAAATTATTATTAGAAAATAAATGACTATGTATAAAAAGTCTATTTCTATAGGGTTTAGGGAATTCATTGACTTAAATGAAACTGGGGGAACTATCCTACATCAATACCAATATACTTACAACACCACTGGTATCACTACTAAGTTACAAAGATAATTTGAAAATATTATTCTTTTGTTTTAATTTTCTTTTTTTTTTTTTTTATTGGTTATTTTATTTATTTACATTTTAAATCCCTTCCCAGTTTCGCCTCCACAAACCTCCTGTCCCATCCTCGGTAACCCCTGCTTCTATGAGGGTGTTCCCCCACCCTCTCACCCACTCCCACCTCAGTACCCTAGCATCCCCTTATGCTGGGGAATCGAGCCTTCACAAGACCAAGGGCCTCCCCTCCCGTTGATGCCAGATAAGGCAATCCTCCGATACATATGCAGTTGGGGCTATGGGTCCCTTCATAGGTACTCTTTGGTAGGTGGTTTAGTCTCTGGGAGTTGGGGGGTGGGAGGGTGGGGTAGGGGGAGATGGGGTAGGGTGGGGGTTGGGGAGGGGGAGGGTCTGGTTAGTTGATATTGTTGTTCTTCCTATGGGGTTGCAGTACCCTTCAGCTCCTTCAGTCCTTCCCCTCACTCTTCCGTTGGGTAGGTAGCCCATGCTCAGTCTGATGGTTGGCTGCCAGCATCTGCCTCTGTATCGGTCAGGCGCTGTCAGATCCTCTCAGGGGTTAGCTGTACCAGGCTTCTGTCAGCAAGCGCACCTTGGCATCAGCGATAGTGTCTGGGTTTGGTGTCTGCAGATGGGATGGATCCCTAGGTGGGGTAGTCTCTGGATGACCTATCCTTTAGCCTCTGCTCTGAATTTCCTTTTGACAGGAGCAATTCTGGAATATTATTTTTTGAGAAAGGTGGGTGGCCCCATCCCTCATCCAGAGCCTTGCCTATCCACTGGATATGGTCTTTATAGGTTTAATCTCCTGTTTGTTTTAGTTTTCAAGGTTTCTCTGTGTAGCTTCGGTGTTCCTGGAACTTACTCTGTAGATCAGGCAGCCCTCAAACCCACAGAGATCTGCCTGCCTCTCTACTATGAGTTATAGTATTAAAGATGTGCTCTACTATTGTTCAGCTGAAAAGATTCTTTCATTGCAATGTAAAATTTGAGAAATGTTTTCTACCTGGAATTCCCAAGGCCACACTGGACTTGGACTCAGGAAAGCATTAGTACTTTCCTTCTTGTTCTCAATTATAATCTCTCTAGTATACCAACCCCTATATAGCAAACTGGTTGCAATGTCCTCTCATCCCACACTACCTCCAATACCTGTGGACTCCAAGAACCTCAGATTAAATCCAGCTTTCTTCCTTCCTTCCTTCCATCCCTTTGAGGGCTACTATACTATATATAGTCCAGCCCAATTCCTGTTAGTCAGCCACTGATACAGAACAAAACATTTTCTACCAAGGAAACCCATTGACCCACCAGGTCTCAGATAGGTACATCATATCTCCATTACATATGTCTCCATTCTCACCCTCAGCCTAGTAACAAATTATAGGTGCTTATCATCCCTGCTCAACTCCATTCAATGAAATTCAAACTCTTGGTTAAGGCCCAAGGTCATCCTCTCCCTTTCATCTCTGTCTTTCTACATAACTATTTGCTTTCTTGTAATCTACCATAAATGTTCAACATCCTTAGTCATCAAGGAAATGTGAATCAAAATTACTTTGAAATTTCACCATCTCACCAGTCAGAATGACCAAGATCTATAAAAAAAGTAACAGTTCATGCTGGAAAGGATATGGAATAATGGAAACATCCATTCATTGATGGTGGACATGCAAACTAGTGCAGCCACTGTGGAAATCTGTCTGGTGGTTCCTCAGAAAAATGGGAATCTATCTACTGAAAGATCCAGCTATACCACACTTGGGTATATCACTTAAGTACTCTACATCCTATCACAAAGACACCTGTTCATAATAGCCAGAAATTGGAAACAAGCCAGATGTCCCTCAACAGAGTAATGGGTAAAGAAAAATGTTTATTATACTTGCTATTACGAAAGAAAGATAAGCACCAATGGAGCTAAACCATTTAACCTACACACTCTGACCTGGCAGCAAGATATGATGGTCTAAATAGTGGTACAAAAATTTCAACTAAGCACTATCTGGTTGAAATTAAAAGCATCTTGAGTTGAGATGAGATGAATCTGAACTCATGCCCAGCGGGTTTGGTGGCCAAGTTCCTCAGACTAGATAGCCTATAGACCTCAGTGAAATCCAAATATTACTCTTTTGTTAAAGCAACACAGCAATAAAATGACTAATCAACATTCTGCTATACTCATAGATCATTATCTCACTCAGATAGCAGCAAGCACAGAAGCTTCCACCTACAGTAGATGGAAACAAATGCAAAGAATCACAGTGATCAACTGAGTAAGAGATCTTGGAACTCAGTCCTAAGTGAGATGTCTCTGTCAAATCTCTCCTCTAAAGGCTCAGGTAACCCTGCCAAGAGGAGGCATAAAGATTGTAAGAGCCAGAGTAGATGAGAGACACCAAGGAAACAAGAGTTTTCTAAATATTGCTGGGCCACTGCACACAGGCACTGGTTTCATGTATACTGCCTGCAGAGTTCCAAGTCAGTTAAGAGTACCACTGCTGAGAGGAAAGAGAGGTAGAAGCTCCATTCTAAACACATAAGCAGTTGATAACTGCCTGCAAAGAAAGAGTTTCCTTTTTTTTTTTTTTGTTTTAAAAATAAATCACCCTCATACAAGTTACCCCTCATCCATACTTCTTTAAATAACCCCAATAAACAATCCCAGAGAACAAAAAAAAAAAGCCTGTGCACTGAGAGAAAATTTTGAGAAGTCAGGAAAATAGATTACCTCTTCAATGGAATGACAAGTGTAGCTGTTCTACTTTTAAAACCTGTCTGATGACTCTGCCCATATCTCCCTCAATTTATGTTTTTTCTTACCTAATATTCTTCTCCTAAACCTCGAGGACTGCTTTTACATCATAAATACATTCTTATAAGTGATGTCACTTGTGCTTTACAACACACTAAGTATGATTTCCATGATATCTTAGAACCAGGACAATCCTGACAACCATAGGCTTTATGTCAATCTCCCTAGACCTTAAATATCCAAGGTTAACTCTGAGTCAACAGTACTCACTCTTGTAAAAGAAGTCAAATGTACTTTGTAAAGAATCTCAGTGTAAATATGCCTTAAATTGTTGTGCACTTGGGAATAATTTAATTTTTATTTGAATCTTTTTTCCTAAATTATGCTGTATCGCTAAATTACGATAAATGTAGAAGAATGTAGAAGCCTTAATCCAGCACTGGTTACAACAAAATTAAGCTAAGCTGAATTTTCTTTTCACCTCTTCATGGGTAGTTTTTTCCTTACTGCTGTGAAGCCTGCAGAGAATCACCACACTTACCAAGCTCAACTTCTGTAGATCATTTCTTTAGTCTATCATTAGTGCCCTATATGGGTAAAAAGTTGTTTTTCATGGTTCCATAGAAGTTTTACAAATTCATACTGGAAAATATACAGGAGTAAAAACTGGCACTTTCAGTAAGAAACTTAGCTTTTTTTTTTTTTTTTTTTTTTTTTTTTTTTTTAACAATTTGTACCTATGTTAAAAGGAGTTTACTTCTGAAACCTACTTTTCACAGAAGTCATTCAGAACACCCCAATAATCTTCAGGTACAACAAACCATTCACAGTCACCTGGACCAATATTTATGTTAACAGAACAGAAGTTGTTATTTTCTTGGTGACCTGAAAAGAAAAGGGAATGGTTAAAGTCATAAATATACTGTAATTTTAGTGCTGGGATTACAGGCAGCTGCCATACTTGCTAGCTTTTTACGTAAGTTCTGGGCTTCTAAACCTGTAAAAGAGCTTTATAACTAGACCTTCATGGAGAAAGACAGAGAGAGAGAGAGAGAGAGAGAGAGAGAGAGAGTGTGTGAGTGTTGGCATACGTTTATATCACCTGTCTACCCAAGAAGTAAATCACTGACTTATCAATGGAGAAGATATACTGCTCTTAATATTCAGTGTGAAGATGGGATTCCAAATCTATAACCATCAGTTAGTTACTATTCACCTCTACCTTGCAACAGAAACCTTGTGGTGTTAAAAATATTTTCTGAAAAGGCCACTTAAATATTAGAAAGATTTAAAACTATCTGAAATTGAACATTTATACTGCAGTCATGCCAACTTGAAAACAATTGTTTAAATAAAATATCTAAGGCTAGGAAAATAAGTTGGTAAAATGTTTGAGTCTCATGATTCACCTTTTAAAAAGCCACCCTCTTATGAACACATACAGAATATCAACGAACAAATATATTTGCTCGTGTAAAACATACTCAAGAGCAAGAGTGTACATGCCTGTAATCCCAGCAATCTGGAAGTAGAAGCAGAAATTCAGAACCAACTTTCATTAATGAGTTTCAGAACATACAGGGCTATCAATCTCTTTCATATACTTCATTTCCTCTCTGGTTCAAAAGAAGATAAATCCCGTTTTTCACACTTTATCAGCCTATAACTTTCATTCTCAAATTAGAGTACTTCCTAAACAGTACTACAAATGTAGAGAAAGTTTTCCATATTTGAACGTCAATCTGTGCAACCAGAGTCCCTTCCAAATGAAGGTAAATCTAACTTTGAACAACAAAAATAAGTACAGCGTCATGAAACTGAAATAGAAAAATAAATTATAAAGCAGCTCATGTTTATCATCAGTGAACATGCTTATAAATTCATATCTGTATTTGGCAGCATCCTCCATGCCAAAAGACATTTGGAAACATCCAATATGATACAGACTTGAGAGACTGCTCAGAGGTTAAATGCACTAATTGCTCTTCCAGAGAATCCAGGTTTCATTTTCCTATATCCACATGGAGGCTTACAACCATCTGGAATTCCCTGTCCAGAGTTCCTGATATCCTCTTGTGATACACAGATATACATCCAGGAAAAATACTCGCATTATTAAACAACAACAAGAACAACAAGAACAACAAAAAACTCTGTATGTATAATGTTTAAAAATAAATGAATGACTATATTATCCCTTCCCGATTATTAATTTTTTCTAATTACACCGTTCTTAGCATGGGGAAAAAAAGATTTTAAAATACTTTGGAAAAAAATACTATATGCTTCATTATTAGAATCATTATAAAAATTTCAAACATAACAAAGAATGTAAAATATTTTTTTAAACATTTAAGATAAATGGTAAGAAATTAGCTCAGTCTCTTATAAATATGATTAATTTTTTTTCAACTAAGCAAGATGTTTGTCATTTCAATCACCTGGTATTCTACTCCCCGGGACTTTCATACATAGTTGAACTGAATTCATCCCCAGTATGGTATAGCCAACATGACTGAGAAGATTCCCTGCTGATACAACACGTACAAAAGCAGGAAGCTTAGTCAGCTCATGTAACTGCAACTTCCACCTGCAATGAATAACAGGTTTACAATGAAAACTTCTGTAAATGTAATGAAAATTAATTACTTGTTCTTAAAAAACATCTTGTGGTTACTAAGGAAAAGTCAATACACAAACAGTAGTAGTAATGAGTTTTTCTAAAGCCAAAAATGTTCAAAAATAGAGGTCACTGAAAGAATAAAATGTATAAGAATAAAATGTATAACCTAGCCAAAGAAAAAGAAGGAGGAGGGGGAGGAGGAGAAGAAGAAGGAGGAGGAGAAGGAGGAGGGGGAGGAGGAGAAGAAGAAGGAGGAGGAGAAGAAAATTTATTTCTATTTTTACATGTTAACAGCTTAACTCTTTGGTCTTCTTCAGTAAGAAGAAAAATCTATACTAATGACCTGTAAAAATAATTTCAAAATGATAAGGTTGTAAATCAAAATACTAGACATGTAAATGAACAGGAAAATACACAATTCCAATACAGAAATCCCTTTTGTTTCCATTCATACAAATAGTACTGGATTAGAAGACTTACTTTTTGTTATCAGACAGATCAATGTTAATTCCACATTTTATGGTTTTAAAAGGTGCTTTCTGTCTCCTTCCAGAACTAGAGGGAAAAAAAAAAAAAAAGTGAAGGCATGACTTTGAGACAAGAAAACTACATGAATGCCTACAGTTACTTACATATCTGAACATGTTGATTCATTATCTGAATAGTCTTTAACTTGTGCTCTTCTCTCATTTTCCTCCTATTCATTAAACAAAGTATTCAGTTATTATAGTATTACAAGTTCCTATTGCAATACTGTAAATCAATAGTCATTTAGTAGCACACATGCAACTGTATTTTTAAAAACTAAGAAGCATTTTATTAAAATTACTTCAGTTGTCATGTTGAATTGATGATTCAAAGAAACTAAATTCCAGAACCTTGATATACAACCTCATATATTTCAAAATGAGACTTCTGGATTTACTTATTCAAAAGCACAAAGTCATTTTAGG
>JADRCH010007079.1:30481-98074 GCA_019843965.1 Rhynchomys soricoides
ACTTAAGGAATTAAAAAAAAAATCATCAAAAAGTTTTACAGAAGGTTCTGGTCCACACTTAGACCTGCAGCAGTTCTGGATCAGCACAACATGACCCACCCCATAGCTCTGCTTGTTTCTCAACAGGCTGGCTGTAACCTAACACACAGGTGATATATCCCATTCCCACCCCAATGCCTACTATGAAGCTAGCCCTGGGTTCTGCCTCCTACTGTCAGAACTCCATCTTCCTTCACATATGAACCTTCACTGGCAACAGGAACCTACACCTGCAGTTAGCACAATGGACACCACCCCACAGCTCTGCCTGCTGCCCAGGAAGCCAGCTCTAACTCTGTAACAGTTCTGCCTGCTTCCCAGGAGGCCTGCTCATACGAGGGTCACCCAGACCAGCCAACTCAGGGACAAAAAGACAGCAAAAGGCAAGCACAAGAACATAATCAACAGAAGCCAATAAATACACTATGGCACCATCAGAATCCAGCTATCCTACTACAGTAAGCTCAGAATATCCTAACAGACATGAAGAATAAGATTCTGACCTTAAATCCCATCTCATGAAGATGATACAGGTCTTTAAAGAGGAACACAAACAAATAGGTAGAAGCCCTTAAAGAAGAAACAAATGAGTCCCTTAAAGAAATCAAGAAAATACAATCAAATAGGCAAAGGAACTGAATACAACTGTTCAAGACGTAAAAACAGAAATACAAGTAATAAAGAAAACACAAATAGAGGTAACACTGGAGATGGAAAATCCAGGAAAGAGAACAGGAACTACACACACAAGCAACACCAACAACATACAAGAGTTAGAAGAGAGAATCTCAGGCATAGAAGATACCATAAAATAAATAAATAAATAAATAAATAAAAAAAGGGCCAGCCACATGTGAAAACTTCCTAACTCAAAAAATCCACAAAACTTGAGAAATGGTGGAAAGACCAAACCTAAGAATAATAAGAATAGAAAAGTGTTAAGATTCCCAACTCAAAGGGCCAGAAAGTATCTTCAACAAAATCACAGAAGAAAACTGCCATCCACCCCCCACCCCCAAAAAGTGATTGCTATAAATGTACAAGCCACGTATAAAACACCAAATAGATTGGACCAGAAAAAAAAAATTTACTGCCTCATAATAATCAAAACACTAATTGTATAGCACAAAGGAGAGACTAACACACACACACAGTAAAACTTGCAATAAAATAACAGGAACTAACAATATTGGTCATTAATATTTCTCACCAATAAACAGACAAAAGATAACAGAATGGATATTTACACAGGATCCATGCTGTATTCAAGAAACCCACCTATGCGACAAAGATAGACACAACCTCAGAGTATATGGCTGGAAAAAGATTTTCCATGCAAAAAGACCCAAAACCAAACTAGATTAGCCATTCTAATTTCTAATAAAATAGACATTTAACAAAAAGTAATCAGAAAGGATGGGGAGGGACATTTCATATTCAAAGGAAAAATCCACCAAGATGAAGTTTCAATTATGAAAAACTATGTGACAATTCTATGGATGCCGTCATTCATAAAAGAAGTGCTACTACAATTCAAATGGCACACCAAACCCTACACAAAAATAGTGAGGAACTTCAACACTCCATTTTTCCCAATGGACTGGATATCCAGACAAAAACAGAACAGAGAATAATGAAATTAACAGATGTTATGAACCACATGTGTTTAACAGGTTTGTACAATGTTTCACCCCAAAACTAAAGAATACACCCTTTTCTTGGCACCTCATTGAACCTTGTCCAAAATGGACCATGTAATTGGGAGTAAAAAAAACTCCCCAACAAAAACAAGAATATCAAAATAACCCCTTGTACTCTAACAGATCATCACAGATTAAGGCTGGACTTCAAAAACAACAGATACAAAAGAAAACCCAACATACTCATGAACAACGCTTTACTCAATGAATACTTTGTCAGGAAAGAAATAAGAAACAAACTAAAGACTTTCTAGAATTCAATGAAAATGAAGTGAAGGCACAGCATATCCAAACTATGGGATACAATGAAAGCAATGGTAAGAAAAAAATTCTTGGCACTAAATGCCTTCATAAAGAAATTGGAGAGATCTCATACTAGCATCCTAACAGCACACCTGAAAGCTCTAGACAAAAAAAAGAGTAAACACAACCAAAAGTAGTAGATGGCAGGAAATAATCGAACTCAGGGCAGAAATCAACCAATTAGAAACAAAAGGAAGAAAACAAAGAATCAGCAAAACCAAGAGCTGGTTCATTGAGAAAAACAAGATAGATAAACCCTTAGCCAATCTAACTAAAGGGCACAGACAGTATCCAAATTAACAACATCAAAAATAGAAAGGGAGACATAACAACTGAAACTGAGGAGACTCAAAAAATAATTACAAAAAATTAGGTCTTACTTCAAAAGCCTATACTCTACAAAACTAAAAAATCTAAAACCAAATGGATAAATTGCTAGACAGATACAATGTGCCAAAGTTGAATCGAGTATAGTCTAAACAGTCCCATAACCCAAGGAAATAGAAGCAGTCATTAAGTCTCCCATCCAAAAACAGCCTAAGGCCAGATGGTTTTAGTGCAGAATTCCTACAGACTTTAAAAAACTGAGCTAACATGAAAACTCCTCAAACTATTACAAGAAATAAAAACAGAAAGAACACTACCTAATTCATTCTGTGAGGCCAGACATCCTGATATCTAAACCACACAAAGACCCAACAAAGAGAACTGAGTCCAAAACTCTTACAAACATCAATTCAAAAATATTCAAAATTATCACAACCCGAATCCAAGAACACATTAAAAACATTATTCACCATGATCAAGTTGGCTTCATCCCAGGGACAGAGAGATGATTCAATATACATAAATCCATCAACAAAATCCACTATATAAGCAAACTCAAGGAAAAAACCATATGATCATCTCATTAGATGCTGAAAAAGCCTTTGACAAAATGCAACCCCCTTTCGTATTAAAAGTCTTGGAGAGAACAGGAATTCAAGGCCAATACCTAAACATAATAAAAGCAATATACAGCAAACAGGTAGCCAACATCAATTTAAATGGAAAGAAACTTAAAACAATTCCACTAAAATAAAAAACTAGACAAGGCTGCCCACTTTCTCCCTATTCATTCAATATAATACTTGGAGTCCTAGCCACAGCAATAAGACAACTAAAGGAGATCAAAGGGCTACAAATTGGAAAAGAAGGAGTCAAGGCATCAATCACTACCCATGGATCATGCAATGGTATACATAAGTGATCCCCAAAATTTTACCAGAGAACTCCTATAGCCGATAAACAACTTCAGCAAGGTGAATGGATATAAAACTTTAAGAAATCAGTAGCCCTCCTTTATACAGAAAATAAACAGGCAAAGAAAGAAACACCCTTTACAATAGCCACAAATAATACAAACTACTACAATATAACTCTATCCAGGCAAGTGAAACTTCTACCTTGGAAGACGGAAAGATCTCCCATGCTCATGGATTGGTAGGATCAACATAGTAAAAATGGCCATCTTACCAAAAGCAATCTACAGATTCAAGGCAATCTCCACAAAAACTCCAACACAATTTTTCACAGACCTTGAAAGAACAATTTTCAACTTCATATCGAAAAACAAAAAACCCAGCACAGCCAAAACAATCCTAAACAATAAAAGACCTTTGAGAGTAATCACTATCTCTGACCTCAAGCTGTACTGCAAAGCAATAGTGATTAAAAACTCCATTGTACTGGTATAGTAAGAGACACATTGACCAGTGATATGGAATCAAAGACCCAGAAATAAACCGTGGACACTTAATTTTCAAAAAAGATTCCAAAATCACAGAAAGAAAAAAAGAAAGCATCTTCAATTAATGGTGCCGGACTAACTGGATGTCTGCATGTAAAAGAATGCAAATAGATCCATGTTCATCATCCTGCACAAAACTCAAGTCGAACTCAAGAAGTTAAACTCCAACAATCCAAACAATCCAATTAATCAATGAAGTACAATTAATCAATGAACAGAATTCTCAACAGAGGAACCTCAAATGACTGAGAAGCACTTAAAAAAATGCTCAACATCCTTAGTCATCATCAGGGAAATGCAAATCAAAATGACTCTGAGATTCCATCTTATATCAAACAGAATAGCTAAGATCAAAAACTCTGCTGGCAAGGATGTGGAGAAAGGGGAACACTCCTCCATGGCTGGTGGGATTGTAAGCTGGTACAAGTACTCTGGTTGTAAAATCAGAAAATTGGAAATAGTTCTACCAGAAGACCCAGCTATAGCACTCTTGGGCCCAAAAGAAGACCCAAAAGATGCTACACTATACCACAAGGACACGTGCTCCACTATGTCCATAGCAGCTTTATTCATAATAGCCAGAACCCATACATACCTCAATGGAAGAATGGATAAGGAAAATGTGTTTCATTTACACAGTGGAATACTACTCAGCCATTAAAAACAATGACTTCATGAAATTCGTAGGCAAATGGATGGAACTAAATAATATCATCCTGAGTGAGGTAATACAGACTTTAAAGGAGATGAATGGTATGTATTCACTGGTAAGTGGTTATTAGCCATAAAGTACAGAATACCCCTTATAGACCCCTCAGATCCAAAGAAGTTAAACAAGAAGAAAAGCTCAAGAAATGATGCTTGAATCACATTTAGAAGGGGAAACAAAAAAGTCCTAGGAGGCAGAGACAGAAAGGGAAGGGTGTGGGAAAAGGGAGTGGGAGGGGAATGAAGACAGGCATGTAGAGAGACAGGAAAGAGGCTAAGAAGGCTTGGAGAATAAATGGAAATATGCAGGTGCCAGGTGTCAGGGATAGGAAGTCCAGAGACTTGGGATAGGGGAGGCTCCCAGGAGTCAATGCAGATGACCTTAGCCAACAAGCCTAATAGTGGTGACATGGAACCTGAAGAGGAACCTCCTGTAGCCAGGTAGGACCCTCCTATGAAGGAGAAGGACACCAACCCAACCACAAAATTTATAACCCATAATTTGTCCTTTGTAAAAGAACTCATGAACTTGAAATCTATTCCATGGGCAAGCATCAATCCCTGACACTATTAATGATAGTCTGTTATGCTAGTAGCCAGGAGCCTAGCATAACTGTCTTCTGAGAGGTTCTACCTAGCACCTGACTGAAACAGAATTAGTTACCCACAGCCAAACATTGGACCAAGGTCAGAGACACTTATTGAAGAGTTGGGAGAAGATTGTCTTCTATTTGTTTCACACTATTAATAACTGGCAGCTAGCATTGACATATTACTCCATGTCTGCTGATAATGATTAAAAGATCCCTTTTAAGATTTTTTTATAACATCAATTTTATTATATTAAGTTTCTTCTAGCTGGGCAGTGGTGGCACACACCTTCAATCCCAGCACTGGGGAGGCAGAAGCAGGTGGATTTCTGAGTTTGAGGCCAGCCTGGTCTACAGAGTGAGTTCCAGGACAGCCAGGGCTACACAGAGAAACACTGTCTCGAAAAACAAACAAACAAACAAACAAACAAACAAACAAAACCAGATTTTTTTTTGAAGTCATCCTATTAGTATTGCCTAATGTTACATCTAAAAGTCCAGAGATTGCTTTTAATGCGTTTATAGATGGTTCTTAAATGAACAAGGAGCTTTTGCTTTATATATAAATTCCACATATGCCACAAAAGGTCATACTCACCCCTGTTGTATATAGCTCAACAGTCTGAACTCACCATAATTGATCAACTTTTATTAGATGTTTCTCAGAAACTGACTGTACTAATTGACCTAATGTATAAATTAGCACATGAAAGAGAGACTTGCGGAGAATGTGAAGCAGCCTAAAATGAAAGAAGAGTAATGCAGAAGGGTTGTGAACATAGAGACGATTTATTGAAAGGATGTATATTTGGAATGAGGTCCACAAGAATGGAGTCTAGTAAAGAAAAGTTGCAACAGATGGGCCACAAGTAGCTTAACACAAATAACACAAAGTCACCAGAGCTTCCTTGCCTTTAAAATAAAAGGCGAATAGAAAAATAAATCCAATACTATTGACACACAACAGGAATACTTAACTGCTGGCACTTGTGTCTCTAGAGAGTATAAGCAGGAAGATCCTTAGAAGGAAGCCACTAGCTGCCTTGACTATTGGCCATTTTTTGTGAAAATACCACTTTTACTGCCCTTACAGGAAGTTATAAAGATTTACATGACAAAGGCCATGTTTTGCCTATTTTGATCAGTAAACATTTGCAGTTGTCAAGAGAATTAGGAGAGTTCTCCTTGAAAATTGTGATCATTTTTTACATATTTTGAACACCAGATTGTTTGCAGCCACTATGACTCTTTAATTTCCTATCTAAGGAATGCACTGCAAAGAAGTCTCTAAAATGGTTCATATGATTAGTAAAACTACTAATATTATACCAAAATTATTAGCAGAAATTAATCAACAGATGTATGAATTGAGGACCACAGTCTTACAAAACAGAGCTACTATAGATAATTTGTTGCTCAAATATAATGTTGCTTTGATAATATTTTTCATACAATTAATGATTTGACAAAGAGATGAAATCACTTGAGTAACCTTTTAAATTGCCATCATGGTTAAGATGGCTTTCCCCCTTCCTTGTTCCTCAGTTAGCTGTTCTTAAAATTCTTGTATGCTTTGTCTATATTAATTAGACTAGCCACAAAGGCAACACATTCAAGTTTAGCCTCTATTACAGTGACGATTTCTTCTTTAAAAAGTAAGTAAGATGAAAATGTAGGGGGCACAAAGGTTCCATAGGGAAACCTAGAATGGTGTCTTCAATGGAAGACGTACAAACTGTTTTCAGCTGGAAAGGAATGTTATTAGTCTGGTAACCTATGCTCTACCTCAATGTTTGAACTAACACCAGCTACCTTCTTATATTGAACTGGCTTTCATTCTAGCCTCCCACAGAGCAATACTATGCAAAGACTACCACAGGAAATCTTCTAAGAGCCAGAGGTAGTAGATGACTCAACAGGACTGACACACAAATGAACTCACAGAGACTAGGGCAGCATGCATATGTTCAAGATGAGTCCCAGACCTGAGAGGGGGAAGTCAACATATCCTAGCACTCCTAACCAAGGAACTACGTGCTATAGATACCCATTTGGTAATGGGTAAATCAGATTCTCACCTGGGTATATATGCCACACTTCAAAGTAGCCACCATGCTTTGAGGAGTGTCCCATTTACAACTTATTTGAGCATTTTGCTTGTTTATTTCAATCTATGTTTTTGTGTTTTATAGGAGATTTTATGTTGTGGTGTGTGTGTGTGTGTGTGTGTGTGTGTGTGTGTGTGTGTGTAAGAGAGAGGAGAGAGAGAGAGGGAGACAAAGTTGGATATAAGTAGGAAGACTAAGAGGACATGGAGAAACTGGGTAAGGGGGAAACATGATCAAAATACAGTGTATGATGTCTAATTAACAAGTCAAGAATATAATACTGGCCTGGAATTAAAATTTTTCATTTCATAAGTTATGTCTAAGGAGAGCACTATTATCAACACATGAAAGATACTTTTAGTCAATCTTTTTAAAAGTAGTATATTTATTAATTGACTTACAGATTAGTATGTTTCCACATTAACCTTTGGTTTGGGTTAACATGTTTATAAAGTCTGCTTCCCAATTATGCAGCTGCTATCCTTACCCTTAAACTTTTCTTTATCCTATATTCCTAGTTCTACTTTAATAAGCAATTTGTTCTAATGCTAACACCTTCCCCCTCCCCACCGAAGTCCTTTTTAAAGTTCCTACCTGATCTCCATTGATATAATACAGTAACTTAAGACAAATCTAAAAATTAGTCTAGAATCTACATCTGGAAGAGAATACATAGAGCTAGCCTTTCTGGGTCTGGTAACCTCACTCAGTATATTTTTTTCAGTTCTATTCTTTTTTTTTTTAAATTATTTTTTATTTTGTTACATTAGTTTTCTCAAGAGTGAAATTCACATACACAATATTTTCATTATATATTTATCAGTTACTAGACATCTTAGCTGATTCTATTCATTTGATGCTGTTAACAGAGCAATGATAAATGCAGGTGTGCAAATATCTGTCTTATATGATATTGTATCATATGCCAAAAATGGCATTGCTGCTCATAGGGAAGTTCTTTTTAGTTTTCAACTGTTACTGGCTTTTTCTTTTCTGGCATAACCTCTATGTTGATTTCCATGATAGAGATCAAGTTTTCAGTCCTAACAAAAATTAACAGGGTTTCCCTTTATTCTGATCCTTTACAAACATTTGATATTATATGGGTTTTTTGTTTTGTTTTGGTGGGAGGCATATAGAATAGGGTTAAAATAATTAATATTTATTTTATAACTGTGGATGTTTCATACTACTAAAAATACTAATTGGCTTTTTGTTTTTCTTTTTGAGAATTCTTTATCAACTTTGACAGATAAATTTGTCTTCTCGTCAGTCTGTAGAGTTGTCTTAGTGATCATAAGCTCTTCTAACCATGTTTTATCATAAAGTACTTTTCTTTTTCCTCCATTAGGATAAACAGTTTTATCTAATTTGATAGTTGTATTTTAAAACCATGATTTTTTTTCTTATAATCTGAAATATATTCAGTTTATTCTATATACTTAGTGAATTAACTACAGTGTAATGGTGCTTGGGATTTACCCCAGTGGTAGAGTGTATCAGTTGTAGAGTATTTACCTAGCAAGCACAAAGCTCTGGGTTTGATTCTCAGCTCCAAAGTGGGGGGGGGGGGGGGGGAAACTAACTACAATATTAAGGAAAGAAGTTTCTTTTCTGCTCCAGTCTACTGGTGTTCTATATACATCATGAACGTGAATGGGCTTCTCTCTTCTTCGATTATGTTATGACTCTATTGAAAATAATACTATGCCTTTATTATAACTTTTATTATCTATTTCCACTTATTTGTAATTTTATTTTTTCATAATATTCATTCATATTTTTAATATTTGCCAATGTTTTAGCTAACCATGGTGATACATATCCTTAATGTCAACATTTGGGAGGTAAAGGCAGATGTGATTTCTTTAAGTTCTATGCCTACCAGACCTGTACAATGAGAGAAGGAAACCATGTGTCATTAAATTTATCAATGTCCTTAGAATAATAAATTTGTAATTCCAGTGTAGACACTGATAGACAGAGAGACAGAGATAGTCCCCTGAACTCAGTGGACATCCAGCATATTCTGTTCTGCAAGGTCAAGGACCTTATCTAAAACACAAAATTAATATTTCTTGAGAAATAAGACTCAATCAATCAACCAAAATGTACACACATGTACACACATACAGACCCATAGGCACATGTGTAACTATGCCTGTATTAAAAACATACTTTAGTGTATCTGAGACAGACCACTGTACAGTGAAATACTTTATTAAAATTCTCTTAATGGTCTTTCCCCAAATTTTAATGCCAAACAAACTTACTCTCAATGATTCCTGGAAGGAGCAGGCCTGGTACTGTGCATATTTAGCAATTGTAGTATGAGAACTTTTATTTTCATATCGCCAGATTTTCTTTGTTCCAGAGGGATCCCAGTTTTCATCTGCTGGCTGCAACAACTGGGTCCTCACTTCTACGATATGCTCATTGTTAGCTTCTACCAACGTTTTGGTAGAGAAAAGTCCAAGATCTTCATAAATAAACAATATTTGTTAAGAAAAATTATACTCATTAAATTAAAATTTTGAAAGAACTTAAAGTTTTGTTATAGAACATTGTTGCTGTCAAAACAGTCCAATCCATTTGGTAACAGAATTGTAGCTCATTCTCTTAATCTAGCCGCTGAAATAGGTTAAACAAATATCTAATGTACTTTATATTTTTAAAAAAATTCTATTATGTGATATAAATCATCTATCTTTTAGGACAAATGTTTGATTAAAGTAAACTGTTGGCAAACAATATCTTTTATGTTATGAGTGCTCAAATATTTAAAGGATGTATAAATCACTCTGAAATTTTTAAAAGATTAATAAACTATAAAAGTTGATACAGACATTCATGGAGTAGAGAATGGAGGAGACATGGAGAGAAAAAAGAGGCAGTGGAAGAGGTCTACAAAGGAAGAAATGAAAAAAGGAAGAAAAAGGGAAATAGAAGAAATGAGACAGAAAAGAGAAGAAAGGAGAGAGAAGTGGAGATGGGATTAAAAATACAAAACTAGATAAATAAAATTAAAATATTCTACATGATAAAAATAAACCAGTGAACTACTTACTACCATTCTATGTTCACTGATAATGAAAATGTTCAAACATTTTTAAGCTTACCTAACTTAAGAGCTCCAGCAAGGCCGCGTATTACTGTAACAGGGTTTTTTGGATTGATGCAAAATTGATGTAGTGGAGGGGAAAAGGCATCACGCTTATTTTCCAACTATAAAGTTAAAAGAGTTCATTAGTTCTCAGGAGTCTGATTATAATGTGTGAACATTTCATTTTTTTCATCAATTTGATAATCTAAAATTTACAATACATTCCTAACCATTAATGTGATATTGTGAATTACAAATGCCTATATTTTTTCCTTATAAAGGTCAATTTTACAATTAATTTTTTCAAATGTTACTTATTTCTGATATCACATTAGGACTTCTAAGGTGATAAATATTTTAGTTAACTCTTTTTTTTAAAGATTTATTTATTTATTTTATGTATTTGAGTACACTGTAGTTGTCTTCAGACACACACCAGAAGAGGGCATCAGATCCCATTACAGATGGTTGTGAGCCACCTGTGGTTGCTAGGAATTGAACTGAGGTCCTTTGGAAGAGCAGTTGTTGCTCTTAACTGCTGAGCCATCTCTCTAGCCCAAATTACTTGAAATGTATTTTCTTCACTTATTTTCATAAAAGATGTGCTAAATATTATGTTTATTTTTAAAACTAGTATGAACATGTAAAAAGTACTAGGTAGGCCCAAAAGGAACAAATCTAAATTTTGTTTTTAATTTCAACATTTTTTTGAAAGATCTCCACCTCTTCCAAGTCTCTCTTTCAAAACTTTATATAGAATAAGATTTATGTAATGTGTTAAAAAAAAACTGACAGGAGACAATCAATACACCTACATATATGAATGTGTATGACATATATATATACACACACACACATATATATGTATGTATGTATATATGTATGTATGTATGTACATATACATGTACAGCATTATACTACATTATTACTTACTTGCCTAGAATTTTCATTATTTCAATTAGGAAAAATGAGCAAGGATAGGGAATACAAATACTTCAAGAAAAAAAATGTGTTATCCTGGGGTAGGGCCTTGCTTTGGTTTTGTTCAGAAAGAGTCTTACTACATATTCTTGGCTGGTGTGGAAACTCAGCATGAAGAACAAACTATCCTCCAATTCACAGAGATTGGAAGGCCAATTTTTCCTAGTGCTAGGTGTGGCACCACATCCACTCAACATGTTATTTTGATATCTCATTGCAATTTTACAATCCTTATAAATGACAAACTCGATTAAATAAGCATTCATCAGCTTTTTTACTCTTGACAAATGTTGTTAGAAAAACTATGGATACAGAGAAATATTTACTAAGAGCTAACAGAAGTTTTGTTTCGATGACCTAAATAATCCATTTAAAATATTCTTTAATTCACAATCTGTAAACAAAATTTTCTTCCAGAGACTAGAAAATAAACATTTTTGACATTAAACATTGAGAGCACCAGTTTTTAAAGTTCAGAATACATGTATCCATTTCTGATATATTCAACCCATTAAGGGTAAAAATTTATTGTCCCCTTATAATTAATAAGGTAAGATTAATTTACCTTATAATATAATTCAAGTTAGTCCATACAATTTACTTATTTCTAGTTAGTTAATCAGACTCACATATATACTAGGAGTGGGTGGATTCAACTTCTCCTTTGGTAAGGGAGGGTATGGTGAAGTAGGTGGTCTTGGAGGTGGGCATATATCCAAGAGAATATGACCATTAGACAATCCATTTTTACCTACATTCCTTTAAAAAGAGAAAAAAAATAACAAGATATATAAATGACTATAAATTAAATTTTTAAAGAAAAAAATCAAAATTATTAGTTATAAGGCATTAATATGCATTTATGAAATGAATTACTAAACATTCTTTACAATGGTTATAATTTTCTAATTTCTTTCCTCAATTACAGTATAAGTAAGAACTAAATTATCACCCTAATGTATTCTTTCCTCAACTTTTCATTAAATTTTAAATGTTCACACAAAAAATTAGCAACAATATTGCCATTACATTTCTTTTCCTACATCCTACCAAAAACTATTGCCAAAGTAGCTTTCTGGACAATCCAAAATCCATGAAGTTCATTTTTTTCTGCCTTGTTCAAATTTATCTTCAGGGCTGGAGAAATTGCTAAGCAATTACAGAAACTTGCTGCTCTTGCTAAGGACCCAGCTTTCATTGCCAGCACTCCCATGGAGGCTTATAAACACCTGTAATTCTTCTTCCGGGAGACAATGCCTCTTTCTCAAATCCGTAAGAACCAGACATACACATGTGGTGCAAATTCATATAGACAAACATCTTGAGCATAGAAAACAAAAATAAATCTTTTCAAAATCATTCTCTCCTAGGGGTACTTATGTACTTATAGGTATTTTTTTTAACTTATTATTTTAAGTGCATGAACATTGTCACTGCATATATGTATTTGCCTATTTGGCGTTCTCAATGAACAGAAAAGGGCATCAGATCCTGTGGACCTAGAAGACATCATGTGCTGGGTACCAAACAGATCTCTACAAGAGCAACAAATGCTCTTAAGGACAAAGTCATGAATTTGGCCAACTTATATTAATTTTTAACATTACAGTTACAGATAGTGCAAGTTCACATGCTGTATACAAACATTATACAAACAGGTAATTTTGAATTAACTTGTTTTCCTTTAGTAATAAGTATTATAATTGCTAGGTTACAAATTAATAGAAACATGGTAAAGATTATTCTCAAACTCTATGAATTTTATTGGTAAAAGACTATTATTTCTAACTATGAAATTTAATAAATAAAAAAACTATTAAACTTTTCAAATAGTTCCATCATTCATGCCTGCCTATTAAAAACTTAAATATAAGTATCAATGGAATAGAACTCAAAATATTAAAATTGCAGTAAAGAGGTGAAACTAGAGAGATGGCTCAGGAGTTAAGGACACTGGCTACTGTTCCAGAAGATGTAGTAGGTTCAGTTCCAAAAATTCACATGGCAGTTCAAAACTATCCATAAGTCCAGATCGGTGAGATCTGATACCTCTTCTGACTTCCTTAGGGAATAGGCATCCAAGTAGTGTACAGACATGCATGTGGGTAAATATTCATACACATTAAAAAATACAATATCTTTAAAAAATTCAAAACTCATACTTTCATAAAAACATATTTTCTATTCCATTCCAAATTACAGGGTAATGTAATGTGAGGCTAAAAAAAAAAAGGGGGGATGGGAGAGAAGGTGGGTTCTATACACCAAACTATATGAACAAAAGGCATGTTTGGTTGGCTTAATGATATATCAGAAAGCAATTTACTTGTCCACATAAATGAGTTCTAAGACAGCCAGGGCTTTGTATGGTCTCCAAAAAAAAAAAAAAAAAAAAGAAAAGAGAGAAAAAAAAAGATGCAATATTGAAAAACTCACCAAACAGCCTTTAATACATATGATTTTTTACCATGCCTACAACTAGAAAGGTACAGTGAATTTTAAAGTTATGAATTAAGTAAAAATCAATAATCCATGTGGACTACTCACTAATGTTAAGTTCTAAATTTAATACTAATATTTAGGTACCACAAACTACGAAGCTCACAGATTAGAGTTAGATCTGATATACATTAGGTTTTTATACTTTAAATTTTCAAAGGTACAATGCGTTAAAGATTAGATCATATTTATCATGGAATTGGAAAAATAAATAAAATTAACCTAATGAAGCTTAACTAAAGAACTGTAGATATCTGGCTGACTGAGTAACTCATTTAAGATTATGTAATGTAAAAATTGTGGCCATCTTAGTTTGAATACATACAACTTATATTTTAGCACAATAATGAAATCCACCAAATAAAAACATCTCAAATGTCTGTAATAAACATTATCTTAAGTTTATATAAGTATATAAGTCAAATGCCTAATTATTTCAGAAAATGTCTGTTAATTTAGCATGGTACCAAAACTTAGATTTTTAAAACAATATCAAGTGAGACTAGGGCAGCAAACCAGAGAATGTATCTAAAATGAAATTACTTTTAAATAAATGTAAAACAATGGAAAAATAAAAATACTCATAGTTGAAGACAGGAAAAAAATGATGACACTATGAACGATAGAATCATCTGAATTTGTACAAATCTCAAAAGAATCATAATACTATAAATGCAAAAATGATAAATCCTGAAAATAGGCAGAGAGTAATAGCCAGATAGAGAAGGGGATATAGGTAAACACACGTGGTTCTAGATATGCAGACTGAGGACCACTTCAACCCGTCTGGGCAAAATCGCAAGAACCTGTAACAAAACTAACAACACAGCCAAACAAGAAAAGGAAATTTTAATAAAATGATTCTTAGGGGAGGTTCAAGATTAATAGCCAAATCAAACTTATTTACTTAATATAGCCAACTCAGAATTTCCATAAAGGAACTTAAATACATGCTAATACAACTTTAAAAGGAACTACTAGCAACAAATGTGCACACAGAGGCACATATGCATGCATGTATGCACACACATTTTTTTAATGAAGTTATGATACTGGGCAGACATTGCTCCATGAAGAACCACACTATCTAATACCATGATTATTTAGTACTATGAATCAGGAAGCACCTTTTGAGTTGTTTGCCAGTTTCCCAAGATACTCTCAAAAGAGGCTTGACTGCCTACCAGAAGTTGAAAGTAAGGTACAAGGTACACTCTGTATAAAGATTGTTATGCTTTATCATGATGTCTGGTAGGAAGTTGAAACTTCTTAAATCATTTACTATGGTCTCAATCTCACAGTTCTGACAGAATATGACTATTGCTCTAGAATGGCTAGTGGTTTCTCAACTGTTTCAACCCCTTTAAAATTTAGCCTCAAATTTAAGAAAAGCTCTGCCTTAGTAGACTATGGTATCAGAGTTAATATTTGTCGGCCAAAAGAAACAAAAACTATCAAAAACAAAGAAAAGAAAGCACAAGAACTCGAAGAAGGAACGTCTAGGCTTTATTCTTCTCTACCACACAAGACTTAACTCACTGTCAATTTTACCCCCAGAATTTAAAAGACACATCTTTGACAAAGTTTACAAAAAGAATAAAAACCAAAAAACAAAAAAAATGCAATATATCAACATCTAAGCCTAAGGAAAAATCACCCTGCATATGAAACGGCTTTTTCCCTGTCTAACTATAGTCTTTCACATACTTTACAAGGAAAAAAATAGTATTTTGTTTCAGTTATATTTCATGCTTTCTTATGTAGACAGAGTCAGTCATTTCCACCTTTGGATGAACTTTAAACACACTAACCTGCATGCTTTCAGAACTTCTGTTGAACTGGAGTATATGGACACAGA
Organism: Rhynchomys soricoides; assembly: GCA_019843965.1. Taxonomy (NCBI): domain Eukaryota; kingdom Metazoa; phylum Chordata; class Mammalia; order Rodentia; family Muridae; genus Rhynchomys; species Rhynchomys soricoides. Next base: position 46,160 of record JADRCH010007079.1, read on the forward strand.
CATTGATGGTATGATTTGAGGTCTAGGTCTGAGGCCAAAATTAACAATGACAGAACTCTCTGAGTTCTCGTGCCCTTCACCATTAATTGTGTGTAATCCACTTTGAGGACTGATAAAGCTAGTAACAATGTGTGTCTGCTCAGTGAGCTTTAGAGAAAGTGTTTCTGTGGAACTGGCTGAAGAGGGTGAAGAACCAGTAAGATTATCAGGCTTTTTGTGAATGGCTGGATGAACTTTATTGACTTTGTCACAAGTTCCAGTGTCATGGTCCACATTGTCAATAGTTTCTCCAACCAAGGCAGAAAGCTGAGGATTGTCTACAATTATTAAATTTGGTGACACAGAATCTTCATTATTAAGGCTGGAAATAGGAACTGATGAGATCTGATGAATATAATTAGAATGCTCCTTTGCATTAACACAGATATTAGATGTGTCTCTATCTTGCCTACTTGTTTTAGAACTCAAGAATTTACTTCTTGAATCCTTGCTCTCTTTGGTAAAGTTAATGATATTTTGTTCTTCTGAGGTAGGAATATGTAAGGAGAAGTGGTTTTGAGCATCCGCCTTTGAATTTTGAGGCAGAGTATGATTTCCATTCTGATTCTGATTATCAGTGCTAGCTGCTTGAAGATATCGTGCAGACCCAGTTTGAAATGGAGGTTGTTGATCTTTACCATGACCCTAAGAAAAGAAAGAAAAAAACTTGATCTAAATATTATAAAGTCCATGTACACAATGGCAAAATGTTAAATAAAGTAAGGCCACCAAAAATAAACAATTAATGTATAAAATATCTCTAGCACAGTCTATAATCAACATTTTAAAGTTTTCAGAGTAAATGGTCTAACTTGGATACTTAAACTGATTCTCTTTACTATTGCTCTTTTCCACTTTTTTCCTGAATAAAAATTTGAGAACTTCATATTGTTCAACATCGATGTATACACTCTCACATAAAAAGACTATACTTATTAAATATACTTAAGTTACAGTATGTATGCATCACAATCATGAACATAGATAAACTAAAAGGTAATTATGATTTTTAATAAATTTAATATACAATGTATATTGTCTGAACTTTGTAAATCACATATACTAACTGTATATAAATATACATTATATTATATTAATATATTATATTAATATATAATACACAATCAATACACTAATATATTAATATTAACATTATTAATATTATTATTAACATTATTAATATTACTATTAATAGTACATTAATATTACAATATTAATAAGATTAATATGTTTTACATATACATTTTTAAAAATTTATGAGACTATATTTAGAAATGGTGTATTTGTATTCACGTTCTCTGGTCTCTTAAATACGGTCCCAAACTACTTGTCTGTTTTTTCTTTCTCCTTATTTTTAAATTTTATGAGTGTTTTGCCTGCATGTAAACCATATGCATATAGTACTAAAAGAGGCCAAAAGAATCAGATTTCTGGAATGTAAGAGTTAAAGATAGTTGTAATCCACCATGTGGGTGCTGGAACCTGTTCCATGTCCTCTGTAATACAAGTGCAGTGAACTATTACTCCAACCCTGATATTGGTTCTATATATCAGAATATAAAGTGATTCTGCTAAAAAACAAAGCAAAACATTAGAATGCTTTGCTACAGTTAGTAAAAGTCTTAAGAAACAAAGAAAAAGTTGTTAATGGCTATAGAAGTGACTTTCTGTGAGTTCAAGATCATATTGGTCTACATGAGTATAGCCAGGGCTACACAATAACATCTTGTTTTTAAAAAACAACAAAAATCAAGGCTGAACTGCTGGCTCAGTAGTTGTGAGCAATGCCTGCTCTTCCAAAGGACTGGGATTCAATTCTCAAGATTCACATGGCAGCTCACAACTCCTGCTTATGCAGTTACATTTTCCATGTAAATAACAGTAAACTATTTAAATTATTTTTAATCCTTGATAGATAAATAATTGTTTGTTATATAAACGGACATTTATTAAAGATTTAGGTATGTTATGAAAAGTAACTTCAAGATTTTTCATAGATAATCAGAAAGTAAGCACACACAAGTTTTCTTTTTTTTCCTCTAGCCACAGACTAAAGCATTAGGAATTGTATGGGAACAAGGTCTTACTATGTAGTGGATTAAGTGGAGCTCACTTTGTAGAGCAGGCTGGCCTCAAATTCATAGAGATCTGCCTAGCTGAGCCTCTGGAGTGCTGGAATTAATCCAGGCCTATGTCACCATCACCCAGACCAAAGAAGTTTAAATTAAAAATTCCTTTAGTGCACCTTCATTATGTGGTGATAACAAAAATCTGGAGGATAGATAAAAAATCTGAATGTCTTTCTTGAATCAAAGAAAACTGAATACGCATAAGACTTATAATTGTATGGACTTCAGTTCAATGATGATGAGCTGATCTTTATACAAGAAAATTACTATGTAATGTAGCACCTAAATAATATTAAAATAAAAATCATATAAAAAATAACCAAAAGATATTGAGTATACTTAATTTTAAAGTATTCTTAATTTAAAACTAGAAAACAGAGTAAGATGGAAGATATTTAAATTCCCGATAACTTTATGTCAACAATACAAAATAAAAACAAAAATAAGTCCTGAATGTTTAAACATATTTAAGAAATATATTTAAAGAAATAAAGGGGGAACAATTCTTAATTTCTTAAAAGCCTTTCTTCTATATTTACCAGGTTAACTAAGCATTAAACCAAATAAACACCACAAAGATCAAACATGTATTAAAATCTATAGGCAAAAGCCAATGCAGAAAAAAGATACACTTAAACAGAAATGACACATTCAATAAGACTTCCCACAAAAAGTAGCATGCATGGCACTGCAGAGATGACTTGGCAGATAAAAAGCACTTCTTGCTCTTACAGAGAACCAGGGTATGAGTCCCAGTATCCAAATGGTTCTTCACAACCATCCCTAACTCTAGTCCCAGGGAATCCAATGTCTTTAGCCTCTTCAGATCTCTGAGGACATCAAGGACACACATGGAGCAGAAACTAATACAGAGGAAAATATTCACACACATAAAAGCTTTAATTTTTTTTTTTCTTTTTTTATACTACAAGCTAACTATTAGGAAAACATCACTGAACAAATTTACTAAATATAGCCATCTTTTGTCTGTGGTAAGGAGGCTAGAGACTCAGCTATAGTATCTTTTATCCTTGACACACCATAAAAAGGTGTCCATAAAAAGAGAACCATAAAAAGGATAATGGTTGTTCAAGAACCCAGAAAGGTCAACAAATGTGCAAAACTTTAACATTTGACGTACACACTGGAGAAAAGATATCATTTTCAACAAGTGGTGCTAGTCAAACTGGACAGCTCCTGTAGAAGAAAATGAAATCCAGTCCTTATCTCTCAACCCGTATAAAACTCAACTTCAAATGAATCAGGAAACTCAACGTTCCCCAAACCAGAACTGGATAGAAAAGGCAATAGAAAATATATAAGGACTATTTGAACAGGACCCTACTGAACAAGCACTAAAACCAACAACTGACAAATGATACTGCATGAGATAGGCATACAGCATAGAACACCATCATTTCCATGGAAAGGCAGGTTCAGAATGAGAAAATATCTTTTATCAGCCAAATACACAAAAAGCTGAGATTATTAAACATTAAGAAAATAAGTAAAAATTAGGGCATGGATCTATTTAGATCCTTCCACATGCAAGCATCCTTTGTGCCTGTATTATGTTTTCCAGTTTAGTGTTTTTACAGAATTCCTGAATGTGGGAAAGAGTGGGTTTCAGATTCTTGTGCCTTTTCTTTGGGTCTGTTCCTTCTGTTGGATTGCCTTGTCCAACTTTGATGTAATATTAGTTCTTGTTTTAGCTTATTATACTTAATTTCTTACTGGTTTTTTAAAAGAAGAATGAATGAATACCTATCCACCCACTAGGGTAAAGGTAACAAATGAACAGTCACTAGTAATTGCTGGGAGAGAGAAAAACCACTTTTGTCAAACAAAGTGACACTGGGTTTATCAATTAGTACAGAACACGTCTCTCTCACATTTAGTAGTAGTTGACTAATATATAATACACTCCATAGTTTTGTCTCTGTGCTCTTATTTGGCTACTGTTTGGTTTTGTTATTGTTTGTTTGTCTAGGGGCATTTATTTATTTATTTATTTATTGTTTTAGAGGTTTTGTTTTGTATTGTTTTTTATTTGGTTAGGAACAAGAAATCTTAAAGTTGGATGGATATGGAGGGGGAAAGAATCTGGAAGGAATTGGAGGATGGGAAGAACATGTTCAAAATACATTTAAATCTAAAATTATTTTAAATAATAAAAAAATATGAAGAAAAAGAACGGCAAAGATTATAGAGCATGGAGTTAATGAGAGTTCTCAAAACAATAAATACATGTGGCCAACAAATATTTCTTCTCAATGTTCACCATGCTTAGCTAGCAGGGGAAATGATAATTCTTACTTTTAGATTTAATATTAATCCAAGTCAGAAAGCCTAGGATAGAAATTTAAAGAGACAACAAATGCTGGGTGGGTATAGGTAAAGAGAAATGCTAGTGGAAATATACAAACTGGTGGAGCTACTATGAAAACTAGGGTAGAGGGTGTTCAAAAAGCTAGAAAACGCCAGGCAGTGGTGGCGCACGCCTTTAATCCCAGCACTCAGGAGGCAAAGGCAGGTGGATTTCTGAGTTCGAGGCCAGCCTGGTCTACAGAGTGAGTTCCAGGACAGCCAGGGCTACACAGAGAAACCCTGTCTCAAAAAACAAAAGAAAAACAAACAAAAAAAGCTAGAAACCATCTACTAGATCTAGCATCTACTCAAAAGACTCATCCATGTACATTGCTGTCACCATAGATAGGAAACAGCCTAGATGACCATCACTAAATGAATAGATAATAAAAATGTAGTTCATATCCACAAATGACTATTATTTCACTGTAAAATAAAAATGAAAAATATGAAACTTGGACGTAAAAGGAAAGAACTGGAAAAATCATTTAAAACAAAGTTACTATGACCTGAATAGGATAACAGCACAAGTTTCCTCATATGTGGATGTTAGCTTAGATTTGTTAGATATGTGTGCTTCAGTTAAAATACCCACAAAAAGGCAGGAAACTAAAAAGAGATCATGAAGAGAGATTTCAAGTAAAAGGGTACAGAACACAGGTGTTATTAAGGGGAGTATTCAGAGGGATGAATAACACTAAAGACCTTTTCAATCCTATGTGGAAACCAAACAGAGTAACATTAAAACAAGGAAAGAATACCTACCCAGGCACCATGGCTTAAAAAGACCAGTTCCAAGCATGGTTAACCTCTCTGAGTTGCTGGTCATTGCATTCCATTACTATAGCACCATCAGTCCCCACAAAACAAAACAAACAAAAACACTACAGGTATTGTCACAGCATATAGTTACTCTCCAGAAATTGACAATTAAGATAATACTGCTGAAAATACTTTACATGTGAGAAAAATCTGGGAAATCAATCTTGTGACCAGGCAAGTTATATTTGTAATGATTAGCTTTGACAGTACACCAATGTTCTTCTGTGGTACTTAGCTATGAAACATGAAATTTACAACATAGCTAGACTGGCAAGATTAATAAAACAATATGAGTATAGATGATGTATGGAACACCCAACTTCTTTTTAACTGAACTTAATAATTTCTTTATATCCATTATATAACCCCAATGCTCATCAGAGGAGCTCCTTTTTTGCAGTACTTGACTATTAAATAATTATTTTATTTAATACTCATACATGCATATTATATGGTCTGATTAAATCTACCCTCTATTTCATCCCTTCCAATTCTTCCCTTTTCTGCCCTACCATTTCTCCCTACAAACAACTTCATGCACTTTTTTTTTTTTGAAACCCACTGAGAGACCCTCAACACCACCACCACCACCACCACCAAATTAGGACCATTTACTGGAGCAAAGGTAGCTGATTAGGGAAAAAACACATTCCTGGACCCACAACTGGTGGATATGCAATGATGAAGAGATTATGATGGTCTCAGCTTTTTGTGAGACTTCTATATCACACATCTTTTCCCCAGAAAGTTTCAAATGTAATTACTGAAAACTGTGAAGAACAATGGTGAAGAGCCAGAAGAAATAGATATGTCTACAGGGAAAACATATTTGCTGGAATGGAAATCCTGGGTGTACATATCAATGCAGAGGTTTGTATTGAATAGTCTGAACTTTTCTCTAGAGGGAGTGTGTTTCTCAGTGGGAATAGAAAAAAGACTTAACCAGATCACATAATATGCATGTGTGAACAAATGTTAAATTAAATACTTAAAAATTATAGTGAAATTTCAATGATCCCTAATAAGCATTACTGGACTGCAAAACCGTGTCAACAGTTCTAGAAATAGTGTGTCCATCATGAAAGTGGGATAAAAAAAAATTTTTTTTTTTTTTTTTTTGGTTTTTGTTTTGAATGTTTATTTACATTTCAAATGTTATCGCCTTTTCTGGTCCTCTCCACCCCCACCAAACCACCTATCTCATCTCCCTCCCCCTGCTTCTGTGAGAGTGCTCCCACCCACTCCTGCCTCCCCACCCTCGAATTCCCCTACACTGGGCCAACGAGCTTTCACAGGACCAAGGGCCTTCCCTCCCATTGATATCCTACAAGGCCATCCTCTGCTACATATGCAGCTGGAGCCATGGATCCCTCCATGTGTACACTTTGGTTGGTAGTTTAGTCACTCCCTGGGAGCTCTGGGGGTATCTGGTTGGTTGATATTGTTGTTCTTCCTATGGGGTTGCAAACCCCTTCAGCTCCTTCAGTCCTTCTCCTAAATTTTCCATTGGGGACCCCATGCTCAGTCCTTTGGTTGGCTGTAAGCATCTGCCTCTGTATTTGTCAGGCTCTGGCAGGACCTCTCAGGAGACAGCTATATCAGGCTCCTTTCAGCATGCACTTCTTGGCATCCACAATAGTATCTGGGTTTGGTGACTGTATATGGGATGGATCCCCAGGTGGGGTAGTCTCTGTATGTCCTTTCTCTGCTCTATACTTTGTCTCCATATTTTGTTCCCCTTTCTAAGAAGGACCGAAGCACCCACACTTCTTCCTTCTTCTTGAGCTTCATGTGGTCTGTGAATTGTATCTTGTGTATTCCAAGCTTTTGGGCTGATATCCACTTATCAGTGACTGCATATCATGTGTGTTCTTTTGTGATTGGGTTACCACGCTCAGGATAATATTTTCTAGTTCCATCCATTTGCCTAGGAATTTCATAAAGTCATTGTTTTTAATAGCTGAGTAGTAATGTGATACAAAATGTTATTATCAGGTTAAACTAGAGTTTGGTAAAGTTATAAAATTAAACAGTTGTAATGAATGATGTTAATTGTTACCTCATGATCAACCAGTGACAGGATTAATAAACTATATATCCATAGGAGAGACTATCATTTAAGAATTAAAACTATTAAAAAAAAAGTCTGGGTAAACTATATGTAGATTTCTAAGTAAAAGATGTCAATCTTGAAGGAAAATGGTATAGCATAAAAATGAAGGTGACATTCTGGAAAAGCTACATACCAGAGACAATAAAAACATCAATGATTGCTCCAAGTTAAGGTGTTATTAATTAATCTGAAGACTGCATCACCCAAATATAACGTGTTAAGAAAAATTAAGATATGGAGAAAGGAGGGGCTGGAGAGATGGCTCAGTAGCTAAGAGGACTGACTGCTCTTCCAGAAGTCCTGAGTTCAATTCCCAGCAAACACATGGTGGCTCACAGCTATCAGTAAATGGGATTTGATGCCCTCTTCTGGTGTGTCTGAAGACTACTACAGTGTACTCATATAAAATAAATAAGTCTTAAAATATAGATCTGGAAGAGGACAGTATGAACACGAACATCCTTACTAGGTTTCCTCTACAGCTAAAATATCTCTAAAGTATAGCCTAAGAATAACATTTGAGGAAAAGTATGTACCTCTAAAATCTTACTATCTCCATTTAAGATTCATAAAAGACTCTCTTTTTACAATGAAAATCTGAAGATCTTTTGTAAGTTATTGAATTTGGTAAAGAAAGTGAAAAACAAAATGGCTTCACTGAGTCCAAAAGGTTCATAAAACTTTCTCATTTGACCATTCATCCTCCAACAACAACAAAAGGTCTTTTTCAAAAGCCATTTTCTCCCTTTGTAAATTCCCTTAAGGTTCAAAAGCTTTAGATTACATAGAAGTTCATTTCATAATTTATTGTACCTTGCAATGGAAATTGACTAGCTCTTCTCACACTAGAATAAACCTAGCACAGTGCTGATATCATACAGGAAATAAAATTGTACTAAAGTTTATAAGTACTTCCTCTAACAAACATTTTGTAATCATCCTCAGAAAACATTTCCAAAACTGGAAAAAGACATGAAATACAGACTCTCTTTTTACAATGAAAATCTGAAGATCTTTTGTAAGTTATTGAATTTGGTAAAGAAAGTGAAAAACAAAATGGCTTCACTGAGTCCAAAAAGTATAGATGAGTATTTTGTGTTCATGATGGGTAACAAAGTCTGTAGACTTTTTATCTCATTATGAATTATTTAACAGTAGTTCTTCTAAAACCATTCCTTGGATTATTTTATCATCTTAAAGTCAGTCAAGTGAAGATAAGCTACTGGTGTAAGAGCTGACAAACTGCGGTCTTTCTTTTACCTGAGCAGAGTTAAAACAGTTGTTTTCTCCAAGGTCCTCTTGTTGTTACATTTATGCAGTTATGAGGTAAAATACATACATGCTTTCTGTGATGGGATTTCCATTACCCATAAAATAATTATTTCCTGTATTAGTAATATTTCCTAGAAATTTGGATATGCCAAAAGGACCATTGCCTCGCAAAAAAAGGCCACCTGACAAAGACTTGAAAACAAGTAGAGTGAACTTCAGACTGACAGATACTAGGTGCCCTGCTCAGAGCAGCATATAGTTGCTGGACAGAATTTGTAGGCAGTGATATTTCAGGTATTGGTTGTCCATTAAGATTTCTAAAAGTTTGAAAGTGGGCAACTCTTGTTTGTCTCATCTTCAAACACAAACAAAAAAAATGTGCTTTTATGATCTGGAAAATGATTGGTGCATTTCATCTATCGATTTATGTTCATTCACTTTTGTCAGGTGTGCTATGATGTGCATGCCTTTAATCCCAGCACTTGGGAAGCAGAGGAAGAATCCCTGTTAGTTTGAGGCAAGCTTTGTCTACATAGTATAAATACCAGGCTAGCTGGAACTATAGTTAAAAACTCTGTGTCAGAAAACAAAACAAAGCAAAACAAAACACAACACAACACAACACACTTTCAGTGACTGGAAAGTTAACTCAAGATTAAGTGACACTGCTGTTCTTCCAGTTGACATAAGTTCAATTCTCAACACCCAGGTCAGACAGTTCACAATCACCTTAATTCCACCCACATACACATGGCATACATTCAACATACGTGTGCATGTGCGTGCACACACAAAGAAGTATGTCTTTTAAAATGTAGTTGAAATAGGAAAAAGTTTTACAGAAAATTTCCCTTGACAGTCAAGAAAAACACCTACATATTATGTATTATTAATCAGAAATTTAGAGATGCAAAACTAACTCAAAGGTTAATAGCATGGTCTACTCTTCTAGAGGACCAGAATCCAATTCCAAGCACCCACGCAGCAGCTCACAAACATCTGAAACTCCAGTTCTAGGGGAACCAATGCCTTCTTTTAGCCTCCACAGAAACCAAACATGCTGGTGGTACACAGATACAAATTCAGGAAAATTTCAAATGCACACAAAGTAAAAATAATCTTTAAAAAAAAGCTATTTACAGGCTTTTTTCTATTGTGTAGTAGAAGACTTCCAATCTATTTTAAGACATTAGTGTCAAATTAAAAAATTCATTAAACTGACTCAAAATTGTGATAACTACCACATAATAAAAATAAGCACAGAAGCTGGAGAGATGGCTCATTTAAAAGGACTGGCTGCTACTCCATAGGACCCCGGTTCAACTCCCAACACAAATAACGTGGCTCACAACTCTGAATTACAGTTCTAGCAATTCTGCTCTCCCCCACCCCCCACCCCTTATATCCATCTTCTGGATTCTTCAGGAACTAGGGATGCACAAGGTACACAGAAATAATTCAGACTGTGGTAATTTGAAGGAAATATCTGTCAATCTCAGACATTAAACACTTACTCCTCAACTAATAGCACTGCTTAGGAAGATTAATTTGTACAGCAATGTTGTAGGAAGTAGGTCACAGGACAGGATTTGAGATTTCTAAGCATCTTGGCATTATCAGTGTACTTTCTCTGCTTCCACCCACTTGCTATTCACAATGTGAGCCATCAGCATCCTGATCCTTGGCATTATGCCTCCCTGCCATAATATACTCTTACCCCTGTTAAATTGTAGGTCAGTTCCCAAAATTTGTGTGCATGCACTTGGATGGACACATACACACACACTCACTCACCCTTCCTAGCAAGTCACCGTGCTTTAGCACAAAATAATACATAAGGAAAAACACACACACATAGTTTTTTAATTAACCCTCTAAGATGTATGTATACACACACACACACACACACACACACACATATATAAAAAAATCTTCATACCTGTAATTTCTGTGTTGGGAAGCACTGTGTATAAACTTTCTGCTGCACTGGATGATGTGAAGCTGTCTGGACACTATTCCAACTATCAGAAACATTCTGGAAAAATTTTATTTCAAAAATTAGGAATATTTGTTTAAATTCATATACAACTATGACTAATGAGATAATGATTATTATTTGAAATATTTACAAATATATGCACTTTTAAATACTAATACACTATCTAAACACACATTTCCAAACAAATTTTTTAAAGAGGATTATGTCTTATCTACACTTCAAAGTAGCATTAAGGCTGTCCACTATATAGTAAACTATATTTATATTAATGACAATAAAGAGTGATGGTTAAACTACTTTAAGGTCATAAGAAAAGCAACAAATGAAAGTATTAATGAACAAGGATAGTTCACTCTTCTACATATAAGCCAAGGCAAAGATTATAAAAGACAAATACACTGCTTTAGTTACAGAGATCAACACGCAGAGAGTTGTGATTACATGTATCTGCTACACATTTGTTGGAATAGTTCTTTTCTTGTAGTAGAAGTGGGAAAGCCTTTTTAATTTGAGTATAATAAGCATAATTATTGCTGTAGTATCTGACTAGGGTCTAATACAGGTTCAGTATTTAGATCATGAATTTTGTAAGCCTAACAAATCATAGAAGTTAAGTTTTTAAGAAGTTAAGAATATGATTCTATTTATTTGTATTTATCACAGACAAAACTTCTTCATAGTAAAAATGGCTTCCAAATCATGAAGTTACATGAAGATTTTAAACTGGTATACCAAATACCTTCCCACCTCAGAGGGAGTCCCATTTTGATCTAAAACTACTTTACAAGTAAATATTTTAATTAAAAGTTTTTACATTTTAAAGAATCTAATCCACTATTTAGTATAAAAAATTTTTGATTAATATAGACTGGAAATAAAAAAAATCTTAAAAGCTGGGCACCTACAGAAGATAACTTCTCACCTGCTGTGCTGTGTTCATGGCACCCTGCCTGGAGGTAAGCTCTGCGGGTATTGGTAGGCTCCATGCCTCCTCAATACTAGGAAGTAATTTAGTTTTATTCTGTAGACTACTTTGTGGAAGGTTACACAACTGAGCCTAGGAAAAATTATGTAAAAAGCAAATTTAACACAAGCCTATTTAAGTAAGATAAAGTCCACTAAATCTTCCTCAATGTTATAGGTAACTAATTCTTACAGAAATATAAGTGTGAATTGGGGGATTTGGATAAATATTTAAATATAAATAGATTAACTAATATATATTTAGAATCAAAACAAAGTTATCCTCACACTTTTCAAGTTGCCATATACTTCCCATGAATTTTCAACCAAACATGAAAATAGGAGTTCATGTTTTTTCTTGAAATTATGACAACTTTAGAATAACAATAACATTGAAAAGTGCCTAATAAAATGTAGAGCATGTAAACTGATATGCATCACAATATCATATCAATTGAAAAAAATGTTTTAAATTCTTACTAGAATTAAAAGTAACACTTAAAGATACTAAGATAGTATGAAAACAACACCCAAAGACAAAAATAAAGGAGCTGTTGTGATGCTTCAGTGGGAAACTTAAGGTACCTAAATTTAATTCCCAAGACCAATACGATGAAGAAAGTGAACTGACTCCCACAAACTGTACTTTGTCTTCCAAATTAGTCCCATGACACACATATGAACACCCACAAAAAACAAATACAACTAAAAGAAAAAAACATTTTAAGTCTTTTCAGTCATCATTCTATTGTCACTTATATTAGAAAATTTGTCATTTATAATAGATTACCTGTAAAAACTTGATTCTTGATGTAAGTGCAGAGGTGTTACTACAGCTTTTGCTCCGAGTTGCATTTAAGTAGCATTTAATGGCATCCCGAGGTTGGTTGCAAGATTCATAAAGAATACCTAAGTCCATCCAGGCTGCTGCATGCCCATGATCCAACTGTACGGCACATATATAGGCTTGCAAGGCATCCATAGGTTGATTTTGCTGTTGGTAGAGCACACTGGAGAGAAAAATAATGAGTTTTTTCAGTTTGTTTGCTTTGTTGTTTTAAATAGATGAATTAGTGACTGCAGAGATGGCTCTACGGTTAAAAGAACTTGCTACTCTTGCAGAGGACCAGGATTTGTTTCCCAGTACACATGTGACAGTTCAAATTAACTGTTTATAATTCTATAGTTCTAGGGAATTCAACAGCTATCTTCTAGCCTTCACAGGTACATGCAATTATATTGTATAAATACATACACCCAGGCAGTCAGGTGTATAAATCAATAAATCAATAAATTTAATAAATCAATACATCAATAAATCTTTCTTTAGCTAAAAACACTGGTTGTTCTTGAACAGAACCCAGCTTTGATTCCCAGCACCTGAATGGTAGCTTAAAACTCCAATTCCAGATCTAACATCATCTTGTGCCTTCTGTGGGCACAAAGGATTCATATAGTGTACAAATATACATGTAGGCAAAACACACACACAAAATAGTTAAAATAATCTTTATAAAAATTGTAAAAATTAACTGATTAGTTTTATATTACTGCAGTGTCTTCCACTGCATATCCTGTATATCAATTGATAATGTCTGTTGTGTATTTGTGTGTTGCAGAAGAGAGAAAGATAGGCTTACCCTATTGAACACCATGTGTCTGCACTTGCTTCTGATTTATCAATAGATTGCCTATAAGATACAAAAGCATCCTGAACCTTTCCAATACATGAGTAACACCTGAAAAGGGAATTCACAGTTATAAATAAAATCATATCAATGCATAACTGATTGCCAAATGACTTATCCTAAAGGGGGAAGGATGACAAGCTTTTATGAATACGTGACATAACATAGATCTAGTTTTATGTAAGAATTTGGATCTATAACATACTTCAATTGTTAGTAAGTGATCTGCTAACACATTGTATTAATGAACTCCACTGAAAGTTAGTCTATTTTCTTCAATGTTGTTATTTTAAGGTTAAATATACAAACCCATACTTAAGTAGCTGCACAATGTTTTTTCTAACATTACAATAGTTTAAGTATACATGAATATTATCTGTTCACAATTTTGGTAATGAATTTAGTTTTCTTTTTGCAATTAACTAAAAGCAATCAAACATTATTTTCTTATGTTACTTCTTAAGAAAAAAAGCAAATCTATCATGATCAGATTACAGTGCTTTATACTTTTAACTTTATGGTCTTACAATTATTACCTATGAAAGAAGGGTACAATAAACAGAGCCAGATTCTAAGCAGTGTGAATGACTGGTGAATGACAGAAAACAACAAAAGTATGTTGGTATCATTACTAACAAATGTAAGGTTCTTCAATGAAATTTTTATATTTATATATCCCAAACACTTCTTTTTTTTTTTTTTAAGATTTATTTATTTTATGTATATGAGTACACTGTCCTGTCTCCAGACACACCAGAAGAGGGCATCAGATCCCACTACAAAAGCTTGTGAGCCACCATGTGGTTGCTAGGAATTGAACTCAGGACCTCTGGAAGAACAGTCTCTGTTCTTAACCACTGAGCCATCTCTCCAGCCCAACACTTCTATTCTTTAATCACCCTGATGTTTATTTTTTTAAGAAGCAAGTAGCAGGACAAAGGGACCTGATTAAATTAAAGCAATGCTAGGGCAATGACTTAGTCTGTAAAGTATTTTGTCATGTAAAATTGTGGACTTAAGATCTGCAGCACCAATGCAAAAATTCCTCCATAAAAAAAAAAAAATGTAGCAGCTATAATTCCAGAAAGGAGGAGGAAAGTATGCAGAGACAAATGGGTCCTTCTATGACATAATGCTAGCTGATTGTTAAGCTCTAGTTACATGAGGTCCAGAGTCCAATATTTCAAAATACAATTAGAAGGGAAATAGAGGACACCCAGTTCCAATCTCTGACCTCTACAAGCATAAGCACATTAGAATTACACAAACATATACCTGAACACATTAACCCAGATACACCATACAGAAACAACAAAAATGTTAGAGCAATGTAGAAACCAAAATAGTATAAAATGAATATAATTTTGGATGGGCAGAATACATTAGCTATGTATTTCAAGTAAGAAAAGAAGGTATATAATTTTTTTAAAAAGAACAATTTTAATGATTAAATAATTCATACAGTTGATTAGATGGGAGCAGTGATTTTTTAACTACAGTTCAGGAGGAAAATTGCTATATATTATTTTTAAAAGTCATTAAAAACAGCATGAAATTTTTTAAATGACAATTTTGATTTGAAGAACTAACTAAATGTTGTACTAAAATTAAAATTACTAAGTTTAATTTGCAATAGTTGAGTTGATAAACACAGGTACACAAAGGAAGATTACAAATAAGCCCTAATGACAGCTAAATTTTGTACACTGGCAAATAAAAGATGTAAGATGAAGGCATCTGTAAGGATTGCAAATCACTTAGTGAAGAAATGCACATTAATTTTATTATTGTAGCATCAATGTAAATGGCCAAAATCTAATTAGATTGTATATGTTCACAAAAGTTTAATTTTCATTATAGAAAACTTTATTCTATCTGACAAATAGCTGATGAAGTAAACTCTATTACAATTACTCTATTAAATGGAAGTACAATCTTCCCATTTCTATAAAGTGAAAATAAAAGTCAAAATACCTATACAATCTATAGAAACAAATGTTAAATGTCAAATCCCAAGAAAATGGAATTAAATGGGCAAGGGAAAGAAAGTTAGAACACTTAATTAAGAGAAAGCTTTCTAGAAACCATTTTCACCAAAACTATCTTCATTAAAGCAGTTTGGCCAGGCATGGTGGCATATAAGTTCAATCCTGGCACTTGGGAGTCACAGGCAGACACCGGCACTCTGTGAATCCTGGACCAGGCTGGTCTACATAGTTAGTTCCAGAACAGTCAGGGCTACATATTGAGACCATGTCTCAACGATACAAACCAGCCTGATCTATATGTTTAAGATAATCTTCAAGTCAGTAGTTGAATTCAACAACAGTTTCCAACTATGACATTCAGACTAGCTGCCTTCAGTAACTACTGTTCCTAGGTCATTCACCACTTAACAATTTCCTTAATCATCAAATATACAAGACTTTTTTTTTTTTGTAAAGAATTGTATAGATTCATTGTTCTAATAAAACACCAAACTTTCCTTTGGTCTCTAAATATAGCAGAGGCTACTTCAGCCTGTATATATTTGTGTTCGTAATTGCAATTCTATTCTTTATTATAATAGTTCTTATTTCAGGAAGTCATCTTTATAATAACATTTGATTATCATGCCTAAGAACAGATATGAGTTCTATAACTAAATATTTTAATGTAATACAAACTCTCTAAGTACATCTAGGGTAATCTCACATGATATAATCTGCACAGAGTAATCCAAATTCTGGTTTTTCTCTAAAAGAAGTTACTATATAAACACTGAAAATAGTAACTACAGAACTTCATAAACCAAGGACAATCTTAGAAAACTAGGAGTACTGTAATTAAGTTATTAAGTCCCACAATAATGTTTGTTACAAACTATAAACAGTGTCCAAATAACTTTTGAATAAGAAATTACCCAGTATTAATTTTTGTCTCATGCACAGTTTACTTCATTTAAAGGAAAATATAGTAAAACAAAACCTAAAATTCATCTGAAGTTTTAAAAATGACTATATAACCCAATCTATTGGAAATAGATTATCTGACTAAGAAAGTGTGAGAAATAGTAAAATTTGTTAGAGATCACATCCAAGCATATTATGTAAAACAAAAACAAAAATATTGACAGCTCAAGTCATTTAAATAGGCTAACAATGATTCTACAGTGTCAATAGCAAAGTTCTTAATACTAATTTTTCATGCTAAAATGAATAAAAGCACAAGAGTACTCAGCAAAGCAAGATATCCCTTATCCCTCAAGATTCAATAGTGGTGGCTAAATACATATATGTATATATATACACACACACTCACATAAACAAAACAAAAACAAAAAACAAAAATGA
This sequence comes from Rhynchomys soricoides, assembly GCA_019843965.1. Lineage (NCBI taxonomy): Eukaryota > Metazoa > Chordata > Mammalia > Rodentia > Muridae > Rhynchomys > Rhynchomys soricoides. The sequence goes on from JADRCH010007079.1 coordinate 62,884, forward strand.
CTGTATAATTGGAAATGAGGCCCAACTCAATAGAAGGGAAATCATGCTTAGGGCTAGTGAGGCCATGAATTTTAGAGAAAGCCTACCACCACAATTCACTAGACAAGCATGATTACTAACTACATTCTAAAACTTAACTCTATGCTTACAGGTAAGTGTAGCTCTTACAACTCATTAAACAAGCTTCTCTTTACAAAAAATGGAAAAGAAGCTACACAAGGGAAAAAAAATCAAATAATACAGGGATCAACAACAGACTAGGGAGCTTAGTCCATTAACACAACTCATGTATGTAAGACTCAGGAATGTTGCAAAAAGGGATAGAAAGATTGTAAAACACAAAATCTTAGCTTCTAATTTGGCTAACTAAACAAGACAAGAACAATAGTAATATCACTAAACATACTAACATGGAAGGGAGAAAAAAAACTTTAGCCTTGGGCTTTTCTACTCATGCTCCAGTTCCTGAATAATGACATTTTATTGACAGGTAATGCTCCATACAGTACACAAAAGATTATACCTACAAAATCTCACCACACCCTATTCCTAGACAAAGAACTACGAACAACATAGAGAAAGGGAGAAACTGCCTTTCCTAAGGACAAGGTCGTAACTACTTATCCAATATAAAGTGGTCAGCCCTAAAATCATATGCAATAAAAATGGATACCAGTTTTATTTATATATTTGCATATCTATGAATATATATAACAACAATAAAGAACTAGAAGGCATCAATCTGAGAAGGTGATAAGGCACACAAATTGGGGAGACTGAACAGAAGAGATGAGGAAGATGATGGAGGGAGGAAAGGGAAAGAAGTCAATGATATAATTACACTTAAATTTTAAAACATTGATTTAAAATGCTTAAAGAAAAAAATATACAAATATAAACATTGAACACAGGAACTGGACAGAGCCAATCAAACTTTAATCCCAGCATTCTAGGGACAAAAAAGCAGGCAGATCTCTGAGAGTTGAAGGCCAGCCTGACTTGCACAACCAGTTTCAGTCCCACAAGTTAACTCCAGTCTCAAAAAGTAAAAGAAAAACCTATTTGAGAAATTTAATTTATATCAATACTCAATATTAAATATTTGCTCTTCACAATGCTAAGACTAAAACAAAAGGAAAAAAAACCCGTATTTTCTACATTCCTACTCTATTTAAAATAAATTTAAAAATTTCCCTCTTTTTGGGAAACTTATATTTATTTAGTGTGTTAGTGTGTAAAACTGCATACCCACATGCTGTAAAGCATGTGTGAAAGTCAGAAGATAACTTTCATGCATTGGCTCTTTCTCTTTCATCATTTGGGCCCCAAGGATTTAACACTAGTTCTCAGACTGAACAACAAGTGTTTTTACCCTGTGAGCCATCCTGCCAGAATTAATTTTACATTTTTATAATTAAAGATTTCAAGTACTCCATTAATTTGTCATCTGTAACTGATGTATTCCCTAATTAGTATGGGGAAAAAAAAAAATCACCAAACTAGTAAATAGCAATTTTCAATGGAGATGAACTATTTGTTAGGAATGACAAGTATGAATTTTTATTAGAAAAATATATAAACCAATTTCTAGAATTTAAAAGAAATATTGTTTCATCACTAAATTAAAAACTATCAAATAACTCAAGTTAGAATACGGTAATATGAAAATAAAATGTAATAAACAAAATAAAAATACTTCAAAGAAAAATTCATTACTTACTCATTCTCACCTCTTAGTTATTATAGTTGAAGTTAAAATGTCACTAAGTATAATATTAATAAAACAATTTTTAAGTGTACATTAACTATAGACAGTTTAAAAATCTGGCCTTACCTCCCAAGGAAATACCAAGATTGGCCAGAATTAGGATCTTCCTCCAATGACTTTTGGAGATACTGAATAGCGTATCTTTCTTTGGTGGTCTTGTCACCTACTAGATCCATATTATGATACATCCAACCTATAAGTTAAAATTACAGTTATGACAGGTTTGATGGTGCGTGTCTTTAATCGTTCTAGAGGCAGAGGCAGGGATATTTCTCTGAGTACAGGAATAGCCTCATTTACATAGTGAGTTCCAGGCCAGCCAGTGCTACTTGGTGAGAGCCTAAAGCAAAAATAATGTAGCCAACAGGCAAGGGTTTTCCTCCTCATGTATACAACAAAGAATACAAATTGGTATGAAATTTTACCTGTGATCCTACTTTCCATAAAATGAAAAGGTACAAAAAAGATTGCGGAAAAGTTTATTTCACCCAAAAAGAATATTCAAAGCTATTAAAAAAGACTTTTTAAAATAGAGAAAATAGTACTGGTACAAAATGTGCAAACCACTGCTGGGTGAAGGTAGTGTAAGCCATTAATCCCAGCACTTAGGAAGTAGAGGCAGACAGATCTCTGAGTTCAAGGTCAGGATGGTCTACACAGTAAGTTGCACAAGAGCCAGGGCTACACAGAGAAACCCTTAAAAAATAAAAATAAAAAAAGGAGGTTCATAAATTATGAATTCTACTCTCTTATATTTAATTTTGAAGAAAGCTCAACTAATATTTAGGACAGTACATGCTTTAAGAAAAATTTCAAAACTCTACTAATTCTACATTTACAAAACATTTATATAATAAAACACAATGAATAATTACAATGAATAAATCTTAAAAAGGTGTTTATATCATATATAACTCATTGGTAGAGCACTTGCATTGCATGTGTGAGGCCTTAAATTAAATCCCTAGCACCTGGAAAAGGGGAAGAAGCACTATTTTAAGATCATGTATGTGGTTCAACAAGTAAAAATGTACTAGACTCACTATAGTGTTTAATTTACAGAACCCATGTAAAAGTAAAAGAACAGAACTCCACAAAGTTGTTCTTTGACCACATGTGCACTGTAACAAGCATGTGAACACATATGTACATTACGTACTTCACAAAAATTAAATGCTTTCTTAAAAAAGCATAGACATAAATGGAATTTATTTAAATTAAGCTTTAAAAAACATTTACAGTAAGAGGTCCAACATTTTACTGTCACTAAATACTTTTACATACACACTAAATATAACAATATTTGACAAAACAATAAAGAAACAACAAACTTTCAGGTTACAAAGTTGAGTTCACAAAACCCGTACGTACCAAAAAAATCCATAAAAGTGGTATTCAGGATACAACAAATAATTCCTTCAAAATAATAGTTAAAAACTACAGTAAAATAAAAGATTAAGGTGCAACAATCATTCAGGTAAAACACATGTTTCAGTTTTGACTCAATACAGTATGTATCATTGATCAAAATACAACTCAAACAAAAGAATGCTTTTATTTGTATTGAAGAAACTTAACAACAGCAACATAAAAAAGATTAATGTTATTAGCAGACCAGCTACAATGTTTAAACAATCTGTTCAAAATGAATATGAAAACTTCCTTCTTTTGTCCGTATTTTAAGAACATAAAACTTCTTGGAGAAAATAAAGAAAAAGATATCCTATAACTTTTGAGCAATGTTTAACAATTGCATATACTGTTTAATAATATTAGATGAAACTATATTTTAATAGTTATATAAATTCCATTACTTCAATCAACTCTTAAAACAGAAAGAAAGGAAAAAATGAAGCATAGGAGAGTATCAAGTCTGTCATCCTCTGGTTAGTAGTAGGAGATACTAGTGAAAACTTAAAAAGAAAAAGCCACATAAAAGAATTGTATTTTTAAGTATAACAATATGCAATACTGCCCAAAAATAAATAAAAGTACACTATTTCTAGATGAATGCACATAAAGTATTAAATATATAAAAGAACATATCCCTGCTACAGTTAATTATACAACACAGATATCTAAAAGAAAATGGACTCCTCAGCAAAGAACCCTTTGTAAGACTTATTATAACTTTATAAATTAATAGGACACACAATGAAAATGAAGTTTCTATGTACCTAACTGTTGCAATACAGTTGCTTTGACTTGTGATGGAAGGTTTTCAATTTGTAAAAGTTGTTCATAAGCTTCTTTTGCAGAGTGGTATTTCCTCTAAGAAATAGAAGGGAAGCATGTATTTAGAAAAAATAGGATGATATATAATTTTGTATAATATAAATATCCCTAATTTAACAGTAAATAAACAGCAATAAAATTTTATCCAGAAAAAACAAAACAGAAAAACAAAAATCGTTTTAAATTAAAACAATAATTATACCTAAGTATCCATAAGAGTTCTCCAAGAACTCATGGGAATATAAAAAGCTACAGTCTCTCATATAAAATGATGCAGTACTACATGCAATCTATGCATATCTTCTCATATAGTTTAATTTATGTCTAGATTATATTACATAACAATGCATTTTAGCCTATAAACAGTTTAAAAGAGATAAATTTATTAAGCAATAGAAGTGTTACTTGGTGCTTACAGTCTTTGGAAAAACAACAATATGATGTAAATATTAATTTAAAATTTAAATTTATGTTCTAAATATAACACTCCTGAAAGTCATAAAGAATGAAGGAATTAGCTGGGCAGTTGTCAAAGTGCTTGCTTTTCATGGACACACCCTGAGATTAATCCCAACCACACAAAGACCTGGTATAGTAGCACATGCTAGCAAGCTCAGGACAAGGGGCATTAGATTCACAAGTTCAGGGTCATCCCCAGCTACATATCTAGTTTCAGGCCACTATAATATATAAAATACATGAATTACAACAAAACAAAGAAAAAGCCCTGCCAACTCTGAAAGACGGGCATGAAATCTACTCAAAGCAATTCTAGTCAAGAGCCCTAACAGACACTATCCAACCTCATTTGTGTGTCATATTTTTAAGATACTCAATTCTTTCCTTGATATCTGTATAGAAATGACTGTATTCTGTGTTTAGTTTTTTGCCTTTTTTTTTTTAAACTTTCCATTGTTTTGTTTTGCTTTAACAATGCTTGAGCAATGTTATGGTTTGTATGACCATGACCAATAGTGCCAGAGAGTGGCACTATTAGAAGGTGTCGTCTTGTTGGACTAGGTGTGGTCCTGTTGGAAGAAGTGCTTCACTATGGGTGTAGGCTTTAAGACCCTCCTCCTAGGCCGGGCAGCGGAGGCGCATGCCTTTAATCCCAGCACTCGGGAGGCAGAGGCAGGCAGATTTCTGAGTTTGAAGCCAGCCTGGTCTACAGAAGGAGTTCCAGGACAGCCAGGGCCATACAAAGAAAAACCCTGTCTTGAAAAACCAAAACAAACAAACAAACAAACAAAAAATGAAAAAGAGAGAGAGAGAGAGAGAGAGAGAGAGAGAGAGAGAGAGAGACCGACCGACCTCCTCCTAGCTGCCTGGAAGCCAGTCTTCAGCTAGCTGCCTTCAGAACAAGATGTAGAACTTTCAGCTCCTCCATCCCCAAATCATCCTGGATGCTGCCATGCTCCTGCCTTGATGATAATGGACTAAACCCTCTGAACCTGGAAGCCAATCCCAATTAAATGTCCTAATAAAAGTTGCCTTAGTCATGGTGTCTGTTCATAGCAGTGAAACCCCAAATAAGATCAAAGTTGGTACCAGAACTGGGGTATAGCTGTGATAGGCCTGACCATGGTTTTCTTGGAAGAGTGTGGATTTTGGGAATTTGGATTTGGAAAGCAGTGGAAGGCTTTAAGTGGGGCTTAATGGGCCATCCAAGTAGGAATATGAAAGACTTTGTTGCTGTGAGTGATTTGAACTGTGCGGACCTGGACCAAGAGGGTTCAGTGGTGAAGAACTTCAGTATGTGGCACAGAAACTATTTTTGTGGTATTTTGGTGAAGAATGTGGCTGCTTTTTGCCCTTGTCCAAGGAGAAGAGATTTAGATTAACTGCTTTGAAAAAGGAAGTCTCAAAACAGCCTGGCATACATTCTGTTGTGTAGTTCCTAAAGTTCACTCTTATGAAGAGCATTTTAATGAAAAGGACAGAGCTGAGAAAGGAAAAATACATAATGTATGATTCAAGTATTAAAGGGGCACCAAGAAGTAGAATGAAGCTGAATCCAATGTTCTAGGAGTTAACAGATTAAAGGTGTGGGATTTGGGGGTGAGATTGCACCCAGCTAAATTTAGGTTCAGGCAAGGTGGTAAATACCTTAATCTCAGGTGACAGAAGCAAGCAGATCTCTGAGTTCAAGGTCAGCCTGGGACAGAGCAAGTGCTAGGTGAAGAAAAGTTGTAAGTCCAGGTGTGGTGATACATGCCTTTGATTCCAGGAGACAGACATGCAGATCTCTGAGTTCAAGATCATTCTACAGAGCAAGTTCCAGGACAACCAAGCTTAGGCAGTGAGGGAGTTGGAAAACAGAAAGCAGGTAACAGAATTAGGAGGGACCATGTTCCAGCTCCAACAAGCTGCAGAACTTGGCAACTCTGGCTTTAGAGTCCAGAATAGAAGGAACTACTGGGACAATTGATCCTGGTTAGCTGGAGCTAAGAAATAGTGGTGATTAAGAAGAGACCAGGATCACTGAAGTGAAATCTTCTGGGAATTTTTTTTCTGTGAGCACAAAGAAGCTGTGTTCCAGAGACAGCCAAGGTTGTACCTCACACTGCAGTTGGACTTGGTAATCTGTAAGAATCACCCAGGTAGCACTGGTTTTGAAGGCATGAAGGAATCATAAAGAGCAGCTGAGGCTTGGCACTGTGAGAAGCCAGGAAAGGTCATTGGTGAAGGTGCAGCCTCAGTTGTAGTTGATGGACCATCACTGAAAGAGTCATGCAAGGACTTGAGGAGTTGAGGCTTGGCACCATGAAGAGACCCTAAGAGAAGCTATTGGTTGCAGCGTAAGACCCCAGTGTATTGGAGATGCTACTACCATGAGATGATCATTAAGAACAGCAGGAGCAGTGGAATAGAGTCAACCAGAGCCTAGAGTGCTGCAGAAAACAGAGCTGGAGAAGTGACACAAGCCATTTGGAGAAGCCCAGAAAATCATGTGAGGACCCCAGACAATGAAACAAGAAAAAAATAGGATCAACTGTCCCAGTAGTTCCTTCTATTCTGTTAGTTAGTTTCCTGTCTTGCTTTGGGGATTACAGTTAAGTGATTGCAAGGATCTCAGAAGAGACTTTGAACTTTGGACTTTTAACACTGTTAAGACTGCTATGGACTATAGGGACTTTGGAAGTTGGAATAAATGTACTTTTTTTTTATTATGCTATGACTAGGTATGGCCCCCATAGACTCGCCTGTTTAAACAAACATATGGGGGACAGGGAGTGGAATGTGATGGTTTGTATAGGCTTTTTTTCTTTTAAAAATATCTTTCCAATTTTTATGCAAACCTTGCAATTAGTTCATGTACATATTTTCCATACTCTTGATTAATATAGAATAAAAAGAATATTAACTCCTATATTAAAACAAATTTGCTGAAAATAAATGATCTCTGTTTTTTCAACAAATATGTTAGAAGCTAAAAGTCAATAGTCCATTCTAACAGAAAACAAAAACTCAAGGAAATGGCCCAATAGGTAAAGTGTTTATCATGTGAGGACTCAAGTTCAACTACCTTAGAACCCATGAGCTAAGTACAGTGATTCACATCCTATAGCAAAATGGGAGGAAGAAACAGGAGAACCCCAGAAGTTCATGGGCCATAGAGCTTGGGGCTCACAGAATAATAAAAAAGAGATCCTATCTCAAGCATAGTATGAGGCAAGGATTCACATTTAATATTATCTTCTGACTTCTAAATGCTTAGTGAAATGAGTAGTTTTACATATACACACTCCATATGCACATTCAAAACATCCATACAAAAAAATAAAACTATAAACAACCAAGGAAATTAAAATATGAATAGGCATCAGATCTGTCTCTTCTGATGTTCTTAGCTGTGTCCATCATGAAACTAACAGACCAATGTACAATCCTTATTCTGGACTGCCTAGTGCAGACACCAAAATGTCTAAAGCCCCAATGTCTGATGAAAGATAATTAGTGTAGAAAGCTTAAAGTAAAACTGGTAGGTTACAGAAGCTGAGAATATTTATTTCAAAGATAATATAATCATTTATGTAGAAATTCTGAATCAACTGACACAAGCAAAATCCTGGAACTAATAGGAGGTTTTAATCAGAGTGGGAGATGACAAAATTAATGCAGGAAACACTTGTACTCTCAAGTAAAAGCAATGAAAATGAAATGCTCAAGGTAAAAAGCTAAGCAACAAAAGCCATAAAAAGAAAACTGAAAAACCTGAAAAGATAGTTTACATTTCCAATATTCAAGGAAAGACTCATTATGGTTGATACTGGTCATGACAAAAAAAAAAAAAAAAAATGTGGAGATATTCAACAAAGTCTAACTCAAATTACAAATGAGCTGCTTGGTAATATCACATTCAAATAAAAACAAAAGATATACAAGTCAATATGAAGGGTTGTGAATAAACACAAGGTTGAAAGACTGACTATTCAGAACTGAAATTAATGTTATTAGTGATAGAATTCAAAAGTAGATGCATAAGAGTTCTGAAATAGATCCAAATACTCAGCATGCAAATGAACTAATTCACAAAAGGACTCAAGTACATTTGACCAAGGAACAAAATAAATTCACAGAGAAAACAATCTTTACCCCCAAAATGATACATACATGTAAGATAACCAATCTACCCCAGACTTATCACAGGTCACAAAAATTAACTGGAACAGCACCAAATACATTTATATAAAATGGAAAGCTATAAAAGCTTTAAGAGTTTCTACAATTAAAAAAAAAAAATACATATTGGCTTTGAGTTGATCTTTTAAATGCAAAACAAAAGGGACACTCAATGAATGAAGAATAAGATAACCTTTAATAAAAGGTAAGAATTTTCCTATGCAAAAAAGTAGTCAGCAGATTTAAAAAAAGACACATATTCCCATAAAATATTTGTGAAACATATTTACTGTCTAAAATACACATACAGCTTATAAAGTTCATCAGTAAGAGCTTTAAAAAGTTCATGGCATTATGAAACTGCAAATTAAAATCATACTTCACAACACACTCACTAGAACCAACAAGATCTTGGTAACATTAAACACTGGTCAGAGAGGCTGGAGAGATGACTCAGTGGTTAAAAGCACTGACTGCTCTTCCAGAGGTCCTGAGTTCAATTCCCAGCAACCACATGGTGGCTCACAACCATCTATGATAGAATCTGATGCTGTCTTCTGGTGTGTCTGAGAACAGGATCAGTATACTCATATATAAAATAAATTAACTTTGAAAAAAGCTGTCGAAGTACAATAAAACTTGGTTTCATTGCTACCAAAAAGCAAACTCATATAGAACTTTGAACAGTGTAATACTCCTGTTCAAATAAGAAATATTTCATGAAGTCATGAAGTGATAGGATTTAAATTAAAGGCATGATACATGTTAATAAAGAAGATAAACTGAAAGTTATGCATCAAATCTATAATTCTAGCACTGGAGGGACAAACAGAACTCAAAATCCTAGATTATTTAGTTCTATGCTAGCCAGTGCTCATAGTGAGAACCATAAAAAAAGGATGAAAATACTATAAAAAAGTGTTTATAATATAATTCCATTTATATTTCAGAAAGACAATATTGGAAACGGTGAAAAGAAACTGAGGAAGGTGTCAGAGGATGGAAAGATCTATGCTCATGGATCAGTAGGATTAATATAGTGAAAATATCCATCCTACCAAAAGCAATCTGCAGATTCAACGCAATCCCCATTAAAATTATTCTTTACAGACGTTGAAAGGACATATTTCAACTTCATACAGAAAAACAAAAAGTCCATGATTGCTAAAACAGTCCTGATCAATAAAACAAACTGTGGTAGGTCTTACCATTCCAGATGCTAAGTTATACAAAGGACACTGTCATTCAAAGAGATAGCCTACAGAATGGAAAAAGATTTTTTACCAACTCTATATCCAATAGAGGGCTAATATCTAAAATATATTAAGAACTCAAAAGACATGCTGTAAAAAAATTAAAGTGCTCAATTAAGAAATGGAGTGTGAACAGGGAATTCTAAGAAGAAACTCAAATGCATGAGAAACATTCAACATTTTTTGCCTTCAGGGAAAAGCAAGTTAAAACTACTTTGAGATTCCACCTTACACTTGTCAGAATTTCAAAGATCAGTAATAACAAGTTAATCGCTCATGCTGTTGAGGATGTGGAACAAGGACTTCTTCACTGATTGTGGGAAAACAAACTTGTACAGCCCCTACATAAATCAGGCTGGTGGTTCCTCACAAAGATAGGAATTGATATATCTCAAGATCCCGCTGTTCCTGTCTTGGGCATATAACTAAATGACACTTTATCCTACCACAGACACTTGCTTAGACATGTTCATACTCTATAACATTCAGAAATTGGGAGGCAACTACTGAGACAGCCTGACTCCATAACAGGCTTCAAATTAGCAGTTTAAGATAGAAGGCCTACAGGAAAAGCCGGGAGGTAAGAGCCTACCTGCTTCCACCTACAGCCAGAAACCCCGCCTGGGCCAACAGGCCTCTCCATATACAAGTAGCTCAGGGAGAAAGCTACCCACCCACTTGAGCTGAGGAGCCAGCAACAGGAGGACTCCAGACATAGGGTCTGAAGAACAGCTGGAAGAGAGAACTGGTCTCCCAGGAATACTGACATCTGAGCTTGAAGGAAAGACAAGCTACAGCCAGAGAGAGAAAGATCAGCTAACTCCAGAGATAACCAGATGGCGAAAGGCAAGGGCAAGAACACAAGGAACAGAAACCAAGATTACTTGGCTTCAGATGAACCCAGCTCTCCCACCACAGCCAGCCCTGGATACCCCAACACACCAGAAAAGGAAGACTCAGACTTAAAATCACTTATCAAGAGGATGATAGAAGATTTTAAGAAGGAAATAAATAACTCCCTTAAAGAAATACAAGAGAACACAGGTAAACAACTGGAAGCCCTAAAAGAGGACACACAAAAATCCCTTGAAGAATTACAGGAAAACACAATCAAACGGAAAGAAATACAGGAAAAGACAATCAATCAAATGAACAAAACCATTCAGGAATTAAAAACAGAAATAGAAACAATAAAGAAATCACAAAGGGAGACAACCCTGGAGTTAGAGATCATAGGAAAGAAATCAGGAGTCATAGATGCAAGCATCACCAACAGAATACAAGAGATGGAAGAGAGAATCTCAGGTGCGGAAGATACCATAGAAAACATGGACACAACAGTCAAAGAAAAACACAAAATGCAAAAAACTCCTAAACCAAAACATCCAAGATATCCGGGATGCAATGAGAAGACAGAACCTGAGGATAATAGGTATAGAAGAGAGGGAAGACCCCCAACTTAAAGGACCAGTAAATATCTTCAACAAAATTATAGAAGAAAACTTCCCTAACCTAAAGAAAGAGATGAACATAAATATACAAGAAGCCTACAGAACGCCAAATAGACTGGACCCGAAAAGAAATTCCTCCCATCACATAATAGTCAAAACAGCAAATACACAAAACAAGGAAAGAATATTAAAAGCAGTAAGGGAAAAGGGGCAAGTAACATATAAAGGCAGACCTATCAGGATTACTTAAGTGACCCGAAAAACTCCACCAGAGATCTGCTACAGCTGATAAACAACTTCAGCAAAGTGGCCAGATACAAAACTCACTCAAGCAAATCAGTAGCCTTCCTATACTTGAAGGACAATCAGGTTAAGAAAGAAATTAGGGAAATGACAGCCTTCACAAAAGTCCCAAACAATATAAAATATCTTGGTGTGACTCTAACCAAACAAGTGAAAGATCTGTATGACAAGGACTTCAAGTCTCTGAACAGAGAAATCGAAGAAAACCTCAGAAGATGGAAAGATCTCCCATGCTCATGGATCGGCAGGATTAACATAGTTAAAATGGCCATCCTGCCGAAAGCAATATACAGATTCAATGCTATCCCCACCAAAATCCCAACTCAATTCTTTGTACACCTAGAAAGAGCAATTCTCAAATTCATATGGAATAACAAAAAACCCAGGATAGCAAAAACTATCCTCAACAATAAAAGGACTTCTGGGGGAATCAGCCTCCCTGACCTCAAGCTGTACTCCAGAGCAGTAGTGATAAAAACTGCATGGTATTGGTACAGTGACAGGCAGGTAGAACAATGGAATAGAATCGAAGACCCAGAAATGAACCCACACACTTATGGTCACTTGATCTTCGACAAAGGAGCTAAAACCATCCAGTGGAAAAAAGACAGCATCTTCAACAAATGGTGCTGGATCAACTGGCGGTCTACATGTAGAAGATTGCGAATTGATCCATTCCTATCTCCCTGCACAAAGCTGAAGTCCAAGTGGATCACGGACCTCCACATAAAACCAGATACACTGAATCTAATAGAAGAGAAAGTAGGGAAGAGTCTCGAACACTTGGGCACAGGGGAAATGTTCTTGAACAGAACACCAATGGCTTGTGCTCTAAGGTCAAGAACTGACAGATGGGACCTCATAAAATTACAAAGCTTCTGTAAGGCAAAGGACACTGTAAATAGGACAAAACGGCAACCTACAGATTGGGAAAAGATCTTTACCAATCCTACATCTGATAGAGGGCTAATATCCAATGTATACAAAGAACTCAAGAAGCTAGACTCCAGAGATCCAAATAACCCTATCAAAAAATGGGGAAGTGAGCTAAACAGAGAATTCTCAACTGAGGAAACTCGAATGGCCGAGAAGCACCTAAAGAAATGTTCAACATCCTTAGTCATCAGGGAAAGGCAAATCAAAACAGACCTGAGATTCCACCTCACACCAGTCAGAATGGCTAAGATCAAAAACTCAGGTGACAGCAGATGTTGGCGAGGATGTGGAGAAAGAGGAACACTCCTCCATTGCTGGTGGGAATGCAAGTTGATACAACCTCTCTGGAAATCAGTTTGGCGGACCCTCAGAAAATTGGACATAATACTACCTGAGGACCCAGCTATTCCACTCCTGGGCATACACCCAGAAGATGCTCCAACATGTAATAAAAACACATGCTCCACTATGTTCATAGCAGCCATATTTATAATAGCCAGAAGCGGGAAACAACCCAGATGTCCCTCCACAGAGGAATGGATACAGAAAATGTGGTACATTTACACAATGGGATACTACTCAGCTATTAAAAACAATGACTTCATGAGATTCATAGACAAATGGATGGATCTTGAAAACATCATTCTGAGCCAGGTAACGCAGTCACAAAAGAATGAACATGGTATGTACTCACTGTTAAGTGGTTATTAGCCTAAAAGTTTGAAATACCCAAGAGTCACTTCGAAGGAACAGTAGTTCTGAGTATGAGGTCCCAGTTGGAGGGCTTGGAGAAAGGACTGAAGGAGCTGAGGGAGTGTGCAGCCCCAGGGAGGTAACAACACTGGCAACTGGCCTGACCCCCCTATACTTCTGGAGACTGATCCACCAACCAAAGAATATACATGGAGGGACCCATGGTGCTGGCCACATATGCGGCAGAGCAGGGTCTTGTTAGCCATCAGTGGGAGGAGAGGCCCTTGGGCCTGAGGGTGTTAGATCCCTCAGTATAGGAGAATGTCAAGGAGGGAAGGCGAGAGTGGGTGGGGGGTGTGGTGGGGGGGTGGGTTGGAGAATATCCCCATAGAGGCAGGGGGAGGGCAGAGGGAATGGGGAGGTTCCAAAGGGGAGATCTGGAAAGGGGGAAACATTTGAAATGTAAATAAAATATGAAAATTAAAAAAAATAAAAAAAAAATAAAAAGAAAAAAAGGGAAAAGAAAAAAAAAAAGATAGTAGGCCTAAGATCTGGGTAAGTCCAGGCAAGTTAGTTACAACAAAACTCCAGGCCTTAGGCAGCCAACCAGAAACTGCCTGCCCTCAGAACCTGGCCTGCCACCTGGCCTGAGGCAAGGGCAATGGCTCAGCAACAGTTTCCAGCCCCCAGAGCCCAGCAAGGGTTCTGGGATGTTGCTAGAGATGACTCAACAGATTAAGATAGAGGTCACCCAAACCTCCTGTGAACTCTTCTAGTGTGCTTTAAATAAGCCTTTGAGCTTACCGTAGCACCTCCATCTTTGTAGACAGTAAACCCCAGCATGCTGGACTTCTGGGGAATAAAACACTTTTGTATATTATTTGAGTCTGGGGTTATCATTCTTTACAGAAATCATGGACCCTTATACGAGATGTACCTCAACAGAAGAATAGATAAAGTAAATGTGTCTCATTACACAATGGCATATTACTCAGATTCCCCCCAATTCCCTTCCCCAAACTTGACAGGAAATTTGGGGGCAAATGGATGGAACTAGAGGGGAAAGGCCTGAGTGAGGTAACCAACACCCAGAAAGATAAAAATGGTATGTATTCACTTATTTGGATATTAGCTGTTAAATACATGATAACTAAGCTACCTATAGAGGGTTCCTCTCACTAAGCACAGCTTTCAGTGCTGGGACTGGATTTCATCCAATTGTCTTGTTGGCTGAAAGCGTTCTATGAAAATTCCCAAACAATCCAGGGTATCGTCAAGACAAACTGATGTCAAGGTTCCATTATCCCAACAACATCCACACAACTCAGTGAACACGTAGGATGAGTTTCACCCCATGTTCTAGTGACTTTGACTCTGCAGACAAATAACCTAACCACAAAACCTTTTATTATAGTATGTCCTCCCTGTAAAATATGCTAGGGCAATGGTGGTACAAACTTTGCGGTACCAACCAATCAATGTCTGATTGAACACAGACCTACTCCAAGACATGGAGTCCACACCCTACATTGCTTGGGTGTTTAAGAGTAACAAGTCATACAGTCCACCGACATACAATAAAGCAAAACACTGCTTCTCTTTTTAAAAGTAACAATAAAATGACTCCTAATAATATTCTGCTATACTCATAAACAGGTGCCTTATTCAACCATCATCAAAGAGGGTTCCTCTTGCAGCAGATGAAAACAAATACAGAGAATTACAATTAGACATAGCTCAGAGAGAAAGTGGACTTGGAACATAGCTCAAATGGGATGTCTCTTCAAATCTATCCTCTCACAGTTCAAGGAATCCAGGAGAAAAGAATGCAGAAGGGGTGGGGGATACAACTGGTACGTACAGAAGAACATCAGGAGAATGAGGTTCTCTAAAACAACTGAGCAAAGCTCATATGCACTCATAGAGACTGAAGCAGACATCACCTGGTCTACATATCTCTGAACCAGGTCCTCCACATATATACCATAGCTTTCAGTTATGGGACGCCAAAATATGTCTCTGATTCTTATATCTTCTCTTGGGGCTCTTTTACTTTCTTGTTAGCTTGGCTTCTCCAATTTTGATATAATGGCTTTTGTTTTGTCTTTTATACTTTTTTTGTTATATTTTGTTATCTCATAGAAACACGTTATTTTTTTAAAAAAGATTTATTTATTATATACAGTCTGTCTGCATATATGCCTGCATGCCAGAAGTGAGTGTCAAATTGCATTACATGGTTATGAGCCACCATGTGGTTACTGGAAGTTGCACTCAGGACCTCTGGAAGAGCAGTCAGTGCCATCTCTCCAGCCCTCAACCTGTTATTTTGTAATGAGTGGCAGAAGGCAGTAGATCTGGATGAAACAGGAGATGGGGTAGAACTGGGAGGAATAGAGCAAGGGAAAGTCTGTACTCAGATTATACTATATAAGAAAAGAATCAAAGTTTAATAAAAAAGAAAAAAAAGTACTCGTGTGTTTTAAAATACAGAATCAGGTTTTTCTGTTTTTTGTTTTTCCTAAATAACTACATGAATATCAAAGCTCTATAATTTGGGTACCTTTGTCATCAAAGTAACACTCCTTTTTAACAGTCTTTTTTCTTGTTTCCTCCCTATTTTACAAGATAGCCATGAGTTTATTAACAAAATCTACAATAAAAAACATCTTAAAATTAAACAGCAAATATTGATAACCTTGGTAGCCATCTCAAATAGTAAAACAAATTAAGCAAAATGTCAACCTTATGGAAAAAAATAAAGTACCCCTACAAAGATTTTCTTATCATAAGAATATTCAGTTTCCCAATATCAAATGCCTTTTTAAAAGATTACATTAACATTGCCATTACTGTTTTAAATAGTAAGTTCTAAGGTATATACACAGAGGCAAATCATATAAAATGACAATATTTGCTATACAACAAATATCAAATCTTGGTAATAAATAGAACCAAAAGCACATGAGCCAATTTTTAAAACTACTAGACAGCTACCAAAAAATAGTCCTCTTTCATTTATCTTGAAAAAAATTGCCACAAAATTCAAAACTATTTAATAAAATGAATACATTAAAAAATGAAACTACAAAATCTAGAACTTAATAAAAATCATCTAATATGCATACTTCATTTAAAAGATGAAAATGGTAAATATTTTTCTTAATTAATTAAATGAAAATGTTAGTTTTATTGCCTAAATAGTAAATGTTCTCTCAAAATGCTGTATTGAAGTACTGTTTGGTCCACAGCTCGTGGGGATAATGAGAAGTGATTAGATTTGAGAGAGTGCTGATAAGGAGACAAGCAGATTTAACTAACCTGGGCCCATGGGTCTCAGAGCCTGGGCTACCAATCAGGGCACATGCAGGGGCTGGACATAGATAGACAACCCCCGACCCCCCACCCATACATTTGTAGCAACGTGCAGCTTGGTTTTCACATGGTTCCTCTAACAGGTGAGTGGGGGCTTGCTCAGGGTCTGTTTCCTGACATTGGATCCCATTCCCTCTACCTGTACTGCCTGGTTAGGCCTCAGTGGGAGAGGATGTGCCTAGTCCTACTGGGACTAGATGATCCAGGGTGGGGTGGTACCCAAGCGGGGTTTCCCTTCTCTGAGGAAAGCGGATGGGGCAACGGGGAGAGGGATTTGTAAGGGTGGAACTGAGAGAGGTGGTGGGGATGTGATCAGGATAGAAAGTGAATCAAAAAAAATTATTGGGGGAAAAAAAATACTAAGCTTAAAAGAGAGAATGCTGATGAATTTCTTGCTGCATAAATTAATTAAAAAGTGGGTGAAATTGGAGAAAGAGTGGGATAAACCTGTGAAAGGTATATTTTTAATCCATGATATCTGCCTACCTGTCTCTATGTTTCCTGATTACCAGGAAACAAATATCTTTGCTGCACCATGAGTTTCTTGCCATGCCACTTTGCCTTGGTACAAACAAAGAAAAGCCAAAAGACCATGGGATGAAACCTCTGAAATTGCATGATACACTATTAAGTTTTCTCACATATTTTGTCACACTGACAAAACTAAAAACTTATTTAAAAAGATAAACTAAAATACTTACCTGGGTTTCATATAAGTGAGCAATATGAAACTGAACTGTAATGGATTAGAAAAAAAAAGTAAATTTCAATTCATCCAAGTTTAAAGCAAAGATAGTAAGATAATATCTACATTATAAACTAATAATAACTCAACAAACTCGGAGCACATTTTTGTAGAGAAATTATAATTACATGCTAAAAATTCATAAGCCTATTAGGAAAAACATTGGTTAGAAATCATTAAATGACTAAGGTGGTAGTAAAATATGTCTTTTTAATCCCAGCACTCAGAAGGCAGCAAAAAAAGAAAAGGAAAATAAAGCAAAGTAAGGCTCCTGTCTTGAAAAACAAAAAAGAAATCATCATATGAAAAATTTAATCTACTTATTTATGGTAATACATATAAAGAAGTTATAGAAAAAAATTCATATAAATGGCTGAAAAATCATCCATCCAATGAATAAGTGTTTACTTTACAAACATGAGAACTTAACTTCAAATCCCAAACATTTAAAAATGAAAATAAGATCAAGTAACTAAAAAGATACAATTATAAAACAGATATCTCTAAAGCCAAAGGCAGACCATTTTGTGTTTCTTTTATAGGCATTCCCTATTTTTCAAGAGCTTAAAAGACTATGCCTGTATGACAATCTTTAAGATTAACAAATCCAAAAAAAAAAAAAAAAAAAGATTCTGATTCAGTAAGGCTACTTACTTACAGGCCTGAGAAACTTCATTTAAAAAATATTCTTCAGCACTCTGATATTCTGGTTAAATTTTCAACAAATATACTTGGGGATACTTTACTGTATAACTTTATGTTGCTTTAATACAAATATTACATATAATATTTATTACACATATATATTCCTTTAATCTTTGTTTTTTTTTTTGTTTGAGAGAAAGCAGAAGCAGGAAGTTATCTGAGACTTTGGGGTCACCCTGGACTATATAGTTAATTTTAAAACAGCATACACTACAATTAGAGGCTCTATTTCAAGAAAATAAACCTAAAGAAAAAAGTATTCTACAACTCTAGATTAATCTATAAAAATAAATCAAACAACTTGTCATTTTTTGATGCTTTATATGATAAAAATCAAAAGCTATACTAGGCAGTATTAAGATTAAATAATAAGATTTAATAATAAGATTTCCTAAACAGCAAAAGAAATCACAACACAAAAACAGGAATACACAATCAAAAATCATATTTGCAACCAAACTAAAAGGTTGAGCATTTTCTCTACTTAATTTTCTAAACATGTTTCTTTGCCTTCTACTATATTAAGTGCAGCTAGTAAAAATGTCATTGCATTATTAAAACAATATGAAATGAAAAAAAAAAAAGACAAAATCCAAAACTTCATTTCTCTATGCATGCACACATCTAATGAAGGTAACAGAAAAATAAGTATAACAGGTAAGTAGCACATTCTCACATTCTGACTTTACACCACCGTTAGTCCTAGGTACCATAATGACTTTACTATGTTATAGCACACAGTATCATCCTTCATAAAGTAATACATATTTTATTCCTCACATATTTAAAGCAACATAACTGTTCAAATGAAAAATGTTTAACAAGTCAATTTCCATTTATAGACTAATTGTTTCAAATTCTATATAAATATAATGCTAAACACAAATTATATAAAATTATGTTTCAGTGTCATCTGATTTTTTTAAAAAATGTTAAGAGTCAGAACTGGAGAAATAGCTCAGTGGTTAAGAGCACTGACTGCTCTTCCAGTGGTTCTGAGTTCAATTCCCAGCAACCCCCATTGAACTCAATAGCAGAAGTTATCTGAGCTGTGATTGTCACACGGTGCCTCAAAACCATCCGTTCTGTGATTCGGTGCCCTCTTCTGGTGTGTCTGAAGACAGCAACACCAGAACATGAGCAATTGTACTCATGTGCATGAAATAAATAAAATAAATAAAAAATAAAATAAAATAAATAAAACTTAAAAAAAAAATAACCTTCTTTTAGGCCTCCAAACAGTATATTTTTAAAAGTTTTATATACTTTGAAACATATTGCTTATTTCTTATTTCTTTTGAAAATGCTATTTTCACTTAGTATTCTTTATTCTTTGTTTTATAAGCATGATTTCTAAAATACTATATCTGCACAAAAATCTCAGTGATAACCATAGTTCCTGGAATATGCAAGTCATAAGACTGAAACAAAAGAGGGCTGGGCAGTGGTGGCCAATGCCTTTAATTTCAACACTTTGGAGGAAAAGCCAGGTTAAATCTCTGAGGCCAGCCTGTTCTAATGAATGAGTTCCGAGGACAGACAGGTATACACAGAAAAACCATGTCTCAAAAAAACAAAAACAAAAAGACAGAAACAAAACCCAAAGAATATGGAAGAATTCTTTTTCCCATCAAAGACAACAGAAGAGCAATAAATCTTATAATCAGACCTGATACAGGAAAAATCATTTTTCTAGTGCTCTTTGAGAAACCAGACATTCCTACTAATTTTTTAAAAAATAATATCCAAATGAATTGAATCTTAGACACAAAAATAGTATGTATAATTTGAAACTCTCTTGCTCAAAACACAAAACAAACACTTACTTTCGACACTGGACAAAGTACAGACATTACAGTCGATCAGTGCCAGCTGGAAATGCTGCAAAAGAAAAATATTAATAGGTTAAGCATTAAAGTACCTGTTTTCATTTAACTTAAAATTCTGTAAATTATAATATAAAACTGAAATATTTTACAGAAATAGAATTAGTTACTAAAACTGATTATTCATTAAAAATACTCAAAAGTTTATATTCTTGTAAATGTTTTAGTATATGAAATAGAATGGGAGTCTTAAAATTTTAATGAAGTAAAGAAAGTATTTAATGATAAAAATTGTTAAACAGTCATGGACTGAAAACCTGCAAGCTAATATTTCTGAGCATCATATCTTGTGTTATAATTTGATCTGACTGGTATAAGCCAAATCACAAATACTATATGAATTAGCATGGTGAAAATACATCTGCTGTTAATAATTTTTCAAAAACCAATACATTTTAATACACTTCTATAGCACACATTAAATCCAGTGTCATCTATGCAAAACAAGGTGACTAGCCCAAAAGAAACATCCACCATTCCACATGTATGACAGCTATTCACATACATACATGCTTTTCAATTGTCAAACAGGCATTTATGTACAAATTATGTATGTAATCCAGAAAGCAATATTCACACTTTCTTCTCCACTTTTTATGTTCCACTATCAATACAGCTGGCTCATTACTTTATGTTTCTTTTTCTTTTTAAAATGTCTTTTGAACATGTCTTACATGTACAGATATAATGCCTACATGTATGTCTCTGTGTACCATGTGGCTGCCTGTTGTCCACAGAGACCAGAATAGAGGATCAGATCATCTGTGACCGGAGTTGCAGGCAGTTGTGGTCCACCCTTGGGTATTGGAAATCAAATATATATGCTTTGGAAGAGCAGCCACTGAGCCATCTCTCCAAGTCCAAAAGGCTGTTTTTAATGATATATAGTACTAGTTTTTAAGGCTATCATAGTAATACCTTGTTCAGTGTAATGTTAGTCCTGGTTAGTTTTTTTGCCAACTGGACAAAAGTCATCTAAAGACCTTAACTAAGAAAATGTCCCAAATGATTGCCAATAAGTAGTATGAAAGATATTTTCTTTATTAACAATTGGTGTAGGAAAAACCCAGTCCACAATAGGCAGTGCACCCTAGACTCACAGTTCTATATTGCTCATTTTATTGCACCCACAGTCATGACATGCCTTCAGATGCCTTCTCAGACTAATAAAGTCTGATCTTTACTTTGAGGTCTCTCTGTATTTTCAACTTTTTTCAATTTTCTATGAAAACTGAAATAACAAATTGATCCAGAGACAGACAACACAACTCAAACAGAAAATCATTAAAATGGGACAATCCATCAAAGCATAATAAAAGACCAAGAAATGTGTGAAAACAAAATTATTAATCACAAATCCAAGCAATTCAAGGCAGAAAATGATACCTACTTGAATTTAAAAAAAAAAAAAAATGAAGACATGACAGTTTCTAGCTATGGTTGAGAAAAACGTTTATAGTAGATCTAGACTCAACTGGGCCAGCAGACTGAGGAGGATCACACTGGTGGTGGAGGTTAGAAGAGGGGAGAGAAAGAGTACTGAGAGAAAAAGAAGGCAAATAGCCAAATGGCTAGGTTTTACAGAAGCTGGGGCTCAGGGACTGGTGAAGCTTAGGATGGGAAAAGATATGTCAACCAGGATGACTCTGTAACAGGTACTTGTGCATAGGTACTGAAGCTGACTTGCAGTCAGGGTCCTCTTATGATATGGTAAATAAGTACCTCACTTAGCAATTTGTCTTGAGTTATTTAGAGACCTAACACTATTCACCAAAATTAGAATGGCTACTCTCCATTCCTAGTAGAAAATAATGCTGGCAATGAAGAAGAAATAAGCCAGGAATGGTGGTACTTGGGAGGCAAAGAAAGGTGGATTTCTATGTATCTGCTAGCCTTATCTATATAGCAAGTTACAAGAGAACTAGGGCTATACATTGAAACCCTGTCTCAATAAATAAATAAATAAATAAATAAATAAATAAATAAATAAAAGGGGTATGGGGTTTAGTGATAGGAGGGGAAAGAGGTGAAGAAATAATTTAAGGGTACAAAAAAATCACTGAAGTAAGACCTGAGACTTGAATGTTATCTTAGTCAGGGTTTCTCTTCCTGCACAAACACCATGACCAAGGTGCAAGTTGGGGAGGAAAGGGTTTATTGAGCTTACACCTCCAATTGCTGTTCATCACCAAAGGAAGTCAGGACTGGAACTCAAGCAGGTCAGGAAGCAGGAGCTGATGCAGAGGCCATGGAGGGATGTTCCTTACTGACTTGCTTGCTTCTCCTGGTTTGCTCAGCTTGCTTTCTTATAGAGCCCAAAACTACCAGCCCACCAAAATTGGTACCAGTGAACTGGGGTATTCCTGTGACAACCTGACCATGTTCTGGGGACCAGGACTGTGGAAGGACTTTGGAACTTTGAGCTAGAAGAGCCAATGGGGTGTTAAAAGCTCTGTGGGGTGTTCTGTAGGAGTTTGGAAGATAATGTTGAGAACAATGCAGAAGATGGAGGCCTGGCTTGTGAAATTTCAGAGGGAAGATTATAAATACACTTATCAGGGCCATTGCTAGTAAGATTCTGTGGTTTTGGTTAGCTGGGCCTGAAGAAATCAGCTGTGATTAATGAGATACCATAACTACTAAAGCAAAACCATGCATAGCTGGGACTATTGATGCTGGCTAGCTGGAGCTAAGATATTAGTGGTGATTAAGAAGAGACAAGCATCAATGAGGTGGAATTCTTCTGAGAACTGTTTTCTGAGAGCACATAGGCTGTGTTCCAGAGAAGCCAGGGCTATACCTTGAGCTATGGCTGGACTTGGTAACATGTACGAGTCACCCAGGTGATACCAGTTTTGAATGCATGAAGGGGTCGTGAAGAGCAGCTGAAACCTGGGCACTGTGAGAGGCCGTGGAAGGCCATTGGTGAAAGTGCAGCCTCAGTTGCATTGACAACCCAGGACTGAAGGGGTCATGCAAAGGAGGTGAGGCTTGGCACCATGAAGAGAGCCTATGAGAGGCTTTCGGTAAACCTAGTTTCAGCCGAAGACAGCAGTGTTTTGGAGATGCCAGTACCATAAGATGACCATCAAGAACAGCAGCATCAGTGGAATACAGGCATCTGGAGCCTAGAAGACAAGGTGTGTGCTACAAAGGGCAGAGCTGGAGAAGTGACTCAAGCCCTTGGAGGAATCCAGAAGATAGTGAGTGGATCCCAGACATTGGATGGTTGGAGTTTGATTTTGATTTTGATTGTGACTGTGACCTGATATATTTTCCCTCCTGAATGAAGGAAGAAGGTATTTTAGTGGAATCTGCAGTTAAGAGACTTGGAATTTTTAAAAGACTTTGACTTTTAAGAGATTGGATGTTTAAAAGGGACTGAAATGTTATTATGTAAGACTTTTCAAAGAGTGTGGGACTTTTCAAGTTATTTAGACCTTGGGGATGAATAAGAAAGTAAGGGTCGCCAGGCAGTGGTGGCACACACATTTACTCCCAGCACTCGGGAGGCAGAGGCAGGCAGATTTCTGAGTTCGAGGCCAGCCTAGTCTACAGAGGGAGTTCCAGGACAGCCAGGGCTACACAGAGAAACCCTGTCTTGGGGGGAAGGGGGGGGTGGGGGGGTGGGGGGGGAAGGAAAGTAAGGGCTTAATGGTGATGAGTTTGTGTGTCAAGTTAACAAGGGGTCAACTGGATATCATTTTAATAGCATTGGATATTAAAGTAGAATCAGATAAAAAAGACCCTTTAGTAGATACTGATTTGGTTAGTGATTCACTAAAAGCACAGCCTCTTTGCACAGTAGAATGCATTCACTTGCTACCAGGAGAAACATCTGAAACAGTGGGTTATTGCCCTTAGCAATCTGCTGACTCCTACATACTTCTGTAAAGTCTTCTTTGTGATGTAGTACCCTGACTCAGTCTTAAGATTAAAAGGCTTCCTGTTGGGCTAGAGAGATGACTCACAGTTAAGAGCACTGACTGCTCTTCCAGAGGTCCTGAGTTCAACTCCCAGCAACCACATGGTGGCTCATAACCATCTGTAATGGGATCTGATGTCCTCTTCCGGTGTGTCTGAAGACAGCTACGGTATACTCATATAAATGAAATAAATAAGTAAATAAATCATTAAAAAAAATAGTCTTCCTGTCAAAAATAAGTTCATTCCTATTTGCCATAGAACTTGGCTTTGACCAGGTCTTAACCCATTTTCTGGAATTTGACATGTTCTGCCCACTATTGTTTTACCTCCATCCTGGTAAGATATTCTGCCAAGTAATTTTGAAATGTTCCTACTAACTTCCTAGTAACCGAAATTCCTTTAGGAATCTCCCAAACCTTGGAAAACCCTTAGTCTTGCAGATTTGGGGATTATATAAATCCTACCTTCTCCTCTGTTTGATGCTATTTTTTTTTCAAACTCCCTTTAGGGAGATAGCCCCGTCTGACTGAAAATTCATTCAACTAAGTTAACCAACTCAACTATATAAAACAATTAATTCAACTAAAAGAATTTGGATAATGGTATTTACTCTCATTTGGTAGGATTTAACACTAGTTTACCCACTGTACTGGCTAGTTTTGTGTGTCAACTTGACACAAGCTGAAGTTATCACAGAGAAAGGAGCTTCAGTTGAGAAAATGCCTCCATGAGATCCAGCTGTAAGGCATTTTCTCAATTAATGATAAAGGGAGGAAGGCTTCTTGTGAGTGGTACCATCTGTGGGCTGGTAGTCTTGGGTTCTATAAGAAAGCAGGCTGAGCAAGCCAGGAGAAGCAAGCAAGCCAGTAAGGAACATCCCTCCATGGCCTCTGCATCAGCTCCTGCTTCCCAACCTGCTTGAGTTCCAGTCCTGACTTCCTTTACTGGTGAACAGCAATGTGGAAAAGCTGAATAAACCCTTTCCTCCCCAGCTTGCATCTTGGTCATGGTGTTTGTGCAGGAATAGAAATCCTGACTAAGACAGATAGTAATCAAAAACAAAGAACTTTTATTCTGTAGAAACATTTAGCTTGTAAGGGTCAACCATTCTCCAAAATGGTGACCCCAGACGAAGGCATGCAGGCCTTCCTATTGGGAATGGGAACTCTCTAGAAGGATTATGTAATCTAAAACTTTATTGGTGGGTGCAAGGGAATCACAGGTGATCAGAGGTCTTTAGTCCTATGTCAAGTACTTTTAGCCATAGGTTGAGATAGGACTGCCCAGCACAGATGGCCCATTCTGAGATAAGATATTTCCGAATTTTTGTGGTTATCCCCAGGCAGTACTTTGGGAGAGGTTTTTATGATCTTGTTCTCCATTTTATGGTGTCTTCCTAGAGCTGGTGTCTTCCTAGAGCTGGTGTCTTACGACCTAGTTTCTAGCATTTTTGGTCTATTCCTGGAGCTGCTGCCTTATGTATCAGGTCTAGCCGTAAAATAGAGACAAATGGGATCCTTAAATGGAGACAATGGGATTTATGTTGTCTTTTCAATAAAGACCAAATAAAACATAAAAATAAGGTGGTTCATAGTTACAACACCCTAAAAAATATAACTCTGGGCTGGAGACACCTACTTGATGGCTCAGAACTATCTCTTATTCCTGGTCCATGGACTCTGATGCTCTTTTCTGACATCCAAAGGCGCAAGTCACACATGTGGTACACATACACTGGCAAAATTCACACATAAAAGTGTAAACCTCTAACAATGACAAACCTGCAAAAAACATCCAATCAGACATTTCTGTCGAGTTCTATAAAATTTGTGTTTATGACAAAAATTTAAATCTTTTTACTCATCCTGCTTTCAACCTAGTATAAGACTTTATATATGTAAAGGTCCTCCTACTGAATTACCTTGTCTAGCTTTATTAAGACAGAAGGCTTTTCTGATAGGAAAGGAGGAATGGATGGGGTTAGGGACTCGGAGGAGAGAGGGAGGGAAAATGGCATTTGGGACGTAAAACAAACAAATTATTTATTCCCCAAAATTTAAAAAAGCCTAAATAATTCAAACAACTGTCAACCAAGAATAACATATGTAAGAAAGATTATGGATTTTTTTTTTTTCCCTGCAAAACACAGGAAATGTAGGTATAGGTCAGGGAGAAGACAACCCTGCGAGGCCTGCCCTTTATGAAGGTAAAGGAGGAGGAGCTGGGGTGGGGTGAGGGAACAAAGATGGTGGTGGGGGCTGAGAGGAGATAAGGGAAGGGAAATTGCAGTTAGGATGTAAGGAAGAATAAATTTAAAAAAAAAAAAAAAAAACAATTAGCCTATGAGTGCTAGAGAGGTGGTTCACTGATAAAAACACTTGCATATAAAAACATAGGACCTGGGTTCCATTACCAAAACCTACATGATGGCTCACAATTGTCTGGTCCACACCAAAGTTTATTTCCTCAAATTCTGGAGGCTAGACAAGCCAGCATTACTCAGAATCTTGTGAAGCAAGTTCCTCTCTACCAAAGGAGCCATTTCTCTTATCCTTGGTAGAAGAGACAAAGGGCTATCTGTGCCTATTAGCATATATAAAAGTGCTTGCTGGCCTCCACGCCCCTTCAGTACCCCAGCACCAGAAACACATTTGAGATTGACTCCATGCTAACATCCTAGATCTTCTTCACCACCACAAAACTTCTCTAGTTCAGACTTCCCTCCCTTCAGATCTTCCTGATAACCTTGCTCTCATAGCTACAATAAAATAAAATCCATCCCCTATTGTTAGTTTCTACAACCATCTGTAATTCGAGTTCTAGGGATTATGCAGTCATATGCTGACTTCTGCAGGTACCAGGCATAAACAGGGTGCACATACATAAATTCAAGCAAAGCATTCGTAACAAGAGACAGGAGGTAACGCCTCCCCCCACCTTCTCTGCATTAATCCTTGGGATCAAATCCCACCCCTTCCTTCTCCAATCCCCAACACCCTGTGTATATGCGTAGACGTTATTTCTTCCCAGCTCAAAAAAGGTTCTTTTCCAGCTGCATGGTTCCACCTCACTGTCTGAACAGTTCTGAAGGACGGCATTCCTTTACCCTCTACCCAGTTATGTAATGCAGTGTTTACATGTGTTGTGGTTTCTGGCAATCTCCTGGGGTTCCTGCGAACTAGGCATCACATATACCCATAAAATAAAATTTAATAAAATAAAATGTAGGACTATGAAAGGCAGCCTGGTTTCCGGTTGAGCTAAGTTTTAAAAACCTGGCGACCCAGCAGAGGGTCCCTAGCAGAGGGTCCCCAGCAGAGGATCGCCATACAAGGGATGGTAAGCATTTTGCCATGCTCCTGGGCCCCAGGCTCCTGACACAAGGCCACAGATCTCTATAGGTCTGTGACATCTATGTAAGGGCAATGCCCCAAGCCCATCCACAGGTAAAGGATGTGTGGTCACACAGCCTCAAGACATCCCCATTTTAATGAGGGATCTAGAGGATTAGCCAATAAACTCCCCTTCCCAGACACTCTTCCCTGCAAAAAGTATTTAACCTCAGGTCCACCCTGAGAAACTGGAGTATAGTTTTACTCATCACCACTCTCCACCATGACAATAAACGCCTTAAAATGATGGACTGTCTCTCTTCATCAGGATCAGCTGTGGAGAGCATTGGAATAGGCCTTCCTCTAAAGAGCGGCATCTAATCTCCCACAGAAGGCCTCTCAGCATTCCCAGCCAGTTTCTACCAAACCAAGCAGCTACCAACAAGCCAAAGACTCCGTCCCAGTGGAACTCAGCCAGGCTCCTCCTACCCACCTTTTCTTCTCAGTCCCCACTCCGTTCTCAGGTCTTCCATGGCATCTAGCAAGTGCCTAGGATGCCCAAGAGCCTGAAAACCAGATGGAGCCAGAACCCCAGGCTGTGCTCCCCTACCCCCATGGAGCTTGACACCCACCCAGTAGTGCCATAGGGTGAGCCTGGTCAAACTTCCCATGTCTTGCCTCCCTCAATGGCCCAAGCCCAGGGACAGACACAGGATCCCCACTCATTAACACAACAATAAAATAAAACTAAATAATAATAATTCTTAAAAACAAAATTAAACCAAGCCAATGGCAAGAGTATGAGGTCAGATCTCAGCCAAAAGAAAACAAAAAAACAATCACTACCTGCATTAGAAAACCAAGTACCCCTCCTTTCTCTTGTGTTTCCTTCTTCACTGAGTGAGCAATGTACTCTTTTGCCTTGTCCAGATAATTCCAATGTACTTGGGATCTTGTTCTTTGAAACCCCAAACACACTTTTGACACAACTAAGGAGAACTAAGCAGAAAATACATCCCTAACCTCTCTCCAGATTTTGTTTCCATTATTTTCCTTACTTCTTGCAGCAAGGTCTTGCCCATGCTGCCTATTTAACCCAGAGTGACCTCAAACTCACACTCTACCTTCCCTTAAGCTATCCTTATACCCTGCTGCCTCCAAGGTGCCTTACTACTCTCTCACACATTACCATAAATATACAAACAGCCAAGATCTTTAGATACAGGTCTACTTATATCCAAGCAAGAAATTGGAAGATGGTCTAAGTGAAAGATCAGGGAAGCCACCAAGGTTAATGTGGGTAACACAGTAGAGCTATTCCTTCTGCTGACATAACCTCTTAAAACTACAAACTAAACCACGAAAGAACCTTTAATTCTTTAATAAAGGTTAAAGAACCTTTAACACTTAAAGATATCTTTAATCCCAGCAATCCCACTGGAGGTAGAATCCAACTCTACCAACTACCATAATCACCTTTAGACTCTTAACTCTCCTTTTTCTTTCTAGTAACACAAAAAAAATTGAGTCATCACAATTAATTCTCCTTCATATTTAAAATATGGGCCTAGAGAGGTTACTCATCATGTAGTGGCTCACAACTGCCCAAAAGATCTAGTGTACTTTTAAAACTTCTAGCCTCTGACAGTTCTTATACTCATGTGTACATACTCTTTGTGCCCAATCATCAGCATAAATACATAAAAACTAAAATCCCTTTAAAAGATTTAACATCGATGCTCCTCCCTGTTCCAAAGACAGCAGCATCTTCTTGTGCAGTGCCAGCCTCATCCGGTAGACAAGATGGTGAAGGTCGGTGTGAACGGATTTGGCTGTATTGGGCACCTGGTTACCAGGGCTGCCTTCTGCTCTGCAGCTAGCAAAGTGGATATTGTTGCCATCAACGACCCCTCCATTGACCTCAACTACATGGTCTACATGTTCCAGTACGACTCCACTCATGGCAAATTCAATGGCACAGTCAAGGCTGAGAATGGGAAGCTTGTCATCAATGGGAAGCCCATCACCATCATCCAGGACCCAGCGCCTGCTAACATCAAATGGGGTGATGTTGGTGCTGAGTATGTCGTGTAGTCTACTGGCATCTTCACCACCATGGAGAAGGCTGGGGCCCACTTGAAGGGTTGGGCCAAAAGAGTCATCACCTCCGCTCCTTCTGCCGATGCCCCTATGTTTGTGATAGGTGTGAACCACGAGAAATACGACAACTCACTCAAGATTGTCAGCAATGCATCCTGCACAACCAACTGTTTAGCCGCCTGGCCAAGGTCATCCATGACAACTCTGGCTGGCATCGTGGAAGGGCTCATGACCACGGTCCATGCCATCACTGCCACTCAGTAGACGGTGGCCTGTCTGGAAAGCTGTGGCGTGATGGCCGTGGGGCTGCCCAGAACATCATCCCTGCATCCACTGGTGCTGCCAAGGCTGTGGGCAAGGTCATCCCAGAGCTGAACGGGAAGCTCACTGGCATGGCCTTCCGTGTTCCTACCCCCAATGTATTCGTTGTGGATCTGACATGCTGCCTGGAGAAACCTGCCAAGTATGATGACATCAAGAAGGTGGTGAAGCAGGCATCTAAGGGCCCACTGAAGGGCATCCTGGGCTACACTGAGGACCAGGTTGTCTCCTGCGACTTCAACAGCAACTCCCATTCTTCCACCTTCGATGCTGGTGCTGGAATTGCTCTCAATGACAACTTTGTAAAACTAATCTCCCGGTATGACAATGAATACAGCAACAGGGTCGTGGACCTCATGGCCTACATGGCCTCCAAGGAGTAAGAAACCCCAGACCACACACCCCAGCAAGGACACTGAGAGCAAGAGAGAGGCCCTCGGTTGCTGAGGAGTTCCTGTCCCAACTCTGCCCCCAATTCTGAGCATCTCCCTCACAGTTTCCATCCCACACCCACAAAATAACAGGAGGGGCCTAAGGAACCCTCTAACTCTCGAATACCATCAATAAAGTTCTCTGCACCCACCTCTCCTTGTGCTTTAACGAAGTGCTCGGAGAGGATGTGTGGGAGGTGAAAAAAGCTCCAAAAAAAAATTAACGTCCCATGTGAATGAGATATGGGCAGAAAAATAAGGGCTTTGTTGAGGTTCATTAATGGAAGTCTACTTGCTACTGATTAAAAGTAAAGATCTCCTCTGACACTCAACACAAACACAACATTCTAAGCTACCAAAATCAGACACTACTGTCTTCTCTCTTAAGAATTATGAATTGTAAGAAAGAGTACTAGGATTAGCTGTTGTCTTAGTCAGGGTTCCTATTCCTGCACAAACATCATGACCAAGAAGCAAGTTGAGGAGGAAAGGGTTTATTCAGCTTTCACTTCCACACAGCTGTCCATCATGAAAGGAAGTCAGGACTGGAACTCAAGCAGGTCAAGGAGCAGGAGCTGATGCAGGGGCCAAGGAGGAATGCTGCTTACTGGTTTGCTTGCTTCTCCTGGCTTGCTCAGCCTGGTTTCTTATAGAACCCAAGACTACCAGCCCACAGATGGTACCACTCACAAGGGGCCCTCCCCCTTGATCACTAATTGAGAAAATGCCTTACAGCTGGATCTCATGGAGGAATTTTCTCAACTGAAACTCCTTTCTCTATGATAACTCCAGCTTGTGTCAAGTTGACACAAAACCAGCCAGTACAGTTGTCTACTACAAAATAGTATCTTTTATAAATAACAGGAAAGTTACACCCAGGAAGTCTCAGCATCTTGAAGAAACAACCAACATGCCAACATGCACAGAGTAATTCTTACTAAGGTTCACTGGAAGAAAAGTTATAAGCAATTAACAGCAGCTGTGAAAGGGAAAATGACTCTACTCAGAAACAGAGCCTTTTTTTTTTTTTTAAGAAGACTCACTAAAAACAAATATGCCATGCTAAACTACAACAGATGTATTTATAAATTTATAGTCACTTACACACACATACATACACAATTTGAAACAAGAAGAAATAGGAGGGATAAGAGAACTATAGGGAGTAGAGGGAGGAATGAGTGATATAAATGTGGCACTCGTGGAATTCTCAGAGAATAATTTTTTTTTTTTTAAAAAAGATATCTGTCTGTGTCTATCAATCAGCTAGCCAGGAAACCACTGCTCACCTGAAAATTCACTAAGAAGATAGGAGAAATTATTATATTTTCTTGAACCTCCACAAAGTGAATATAGCTATGTTATATCAGCTACTCCAATCCCTTTTAAATAAAACTTACACTATTTCTAATACCCTTTTCATATCTGCCTCTAAAGGTGAGCTTACTTCTTAGAGAAAAAAAAACAACAAAAAAACAAAAACAACAAAAAAACTACTACCTAATCTCTATACCCACTGTACAAAAACATTCCTTCTGCCCATAAAACACATCCTTTTCTGCTCTACATGTATTTGCTATTTTATATATTACATCCATACTAAATTGTTTCAGCAATTTATCTCCAGTGGGATTGCTGGGATTACATACAGTGTGATTGTACCTGAATATATGAGACTACAAAAGAATCAATAAGCAGTCCTACAGTATATCAATAATAGTGGTCATAGAAAACATACTAAAATCATCTTATATCTTAAAATGCAATCTCCATCTTTTTATATTTTAGTTCATTTCCTAAATGTTTGTATAATGCTGCCATACTTTAAAATAACATTTAACAAGATAGTGAGGGGGTGAATAAATATGATTATAGTACACCTGGAAAACTTGAATCACTTACCTTTAAACTAGACTCATAATCTGTATTCACTTTGAACATAAAACCAAGTCGTAAATGAATTTCCTTGGCTCTGCAAAAATTAGGGTCAATATAAAGGACTTCTTGGAATGCTCTAATTGCCCTGAAAAGAGATGGTCCACATACACAATATTAAAAAGTTATGTCTACAACATATGTGTTCTCTATTATACAGGAAATGTTTTAGTTTCCTAATATTTGTTGAAACGCCAGTAATAAAGCAAAAAAAAAAAAAAAAAAAGAAACCCATGAAGCAAATCTAATTTCAAAATTTTTCAAGCTGGGCAGTGTTGGCGCACACCTTTAATCACAACACTTGAGAGGCAGAGGCAGGTGGATTTCTTAGTTCGAGGCCAGCCTGGTCTACAGAGTGAGTTCCAGGACAGCCAAGGCTACACAGAGAAACCCTGTCTCGAAAAACCAAAAAATAAATAAATAAATAAATAAATAAATAAATAAATATTTTCAAATACCTGACAAAAATATATCCTAATAAAAATCTTAGGTAGTAAAAGCTTTTGAAGTTGGCTCTGTTACTTTAGAACATCTTGAACTTCTGATCCTTCTACCTCTACACCCCGACTATTGAGAATATAGAAATGTGCCCACCCCAATACCTAATATCTGTTTTTCTTAGGTAATTGAAAAATCTTGAAAGAGTGAGAATATGAAGATATCAATGTTGCATATATACTATTATAGAAGCTTTATTTTGCTTTTCAGTCTGGTGACAATCCACTTGCATTCTATTATAAGAAATAATGATGTAGAGAAGTGAAAGTTTTTACTTTCTCTTCTTAGGTTTCATATATTCTATCATATTTAAAAAGAAAATATTTTTATTTCAACACCAAAACGAAATATTGTTTTAATGGTAGAGGGGTGAAACAGGCTCACTTTAGTGCTCACTGGCCTAGAACTCATAGAGCTCTTCATGCCTTTTGGGGTTAATGGCATGGGTGACCACATCCAGCATGTAGCACATTTTCCATGAATTAAGGGAACTCTTTTTACTACAATCCCAGAAACTCCAAAGCCACCTTCTGGCCTTGTAGAAATAGTATGTACATAACATACATTGAGGGATAATACCAAAGCATATAGAAAAAAAAATTTTTTTTTAAACTTACAACTTCAGCTAGAGAAATAGTTCAATGGTGAAGTATCTACCGGT
Source organism: Rhynchomys soricoides (assembly GCA_019843965.1). Classification (NCBI taxonomy): domain Eukaryota; kingdom Metazoa; phylum Chordata; class Mammalia; order Rodentia; family Muridae; genus Rhynchomys; species Rhynchomys soricoides. Next base: position 96,062 of record JADRCH010007079.1, read on the forward strand.
CTTCCAGAGGAACTACAGCTGATTTCCAGATGACTCACAACTGACTGAACCTACAGTCCTAGAAAAGTCCATGTTCTCTTTGGCCTCTTCAGACACTGCATTGCATCATATGCACAAACCCACACTCAGATACACACATGTAGATGTGTCTGAGTCTATGTTTGTATGTGTGCACCCATGCATGTTTGTTTGTATCTCTGTGTGTATACATACACATATACATACAAATATAGGTATATTTTTAATTTACAATTAATTACTAGTTGCCATTGCCATTACAACATTATTTGTCCCTGTGTTTAAAACGTACTAGTCGGCAAATGAGCTTTTGAGAAACCAAGTTGATTCCTCTAACCTAATCAATAGATTAACACACAAGTAGATTACATGCATTGTTGGAAATTATAGAAATCGTTGAGGGTGGATCTATATGAAGGAACTAAGTTACTATGATCATGTTCCCTGAAGCTGTGTATTGTTATACTATCTTTGAATATTTTCTTGTTCCATTCTATCTGTGCCCACCATACCACAGCACAGAAAGAGCTAATTACTCAAAGGTTGAAATCTAACTGTGAATAAAAAAAACAAATTTCCTCTTAAACTATTTCTCTTGTCTCTTGAAAAAGACTTATTAACTATTTCTTATCTCCTGACAAAGACTTATTACGCTGTCCAATACTTGTATAAAAGGAATAAAGAATCAAAACTCATTAGAATCATAGAAAGGTTAAGAACAGTACAACTAGAAATGTAAAGTTATGCACATTAATATACTGCATTGATTACATATAGTATGGAAAAACACTAATTAAGGTCCAGGTCCACCATTACCAATAGCCTATGGACTTAGCACAATACGGAAGAGTCTCTTTCTCTGACCTTGTCTGGGGAATTCAAAACCCCCTACCTGAGAAATGTCACATAGCCTTAGTCTGATTACAAGATGAATTTCCTTTCTCCGGACAAAATCTGTTAGGCCAGAACCAGAAATGCTTCCCATGCTAATGAGGTATTCCACCAAACAAACATCTTTGCTTACTTACCATGGATGTCCCCACCCTTAATCCCCTAAAACTTTATACACCTTTAATCACCCTAAGTAAAAACTACTGGGTCCCAATGTGGTTTAACACCATATGTACTCACAGGGCTTCCAAATCCCCTGTTCAATGTCTCTATTCCCACTACCTCGTGGATTGTATAAGCTGATGACAATCCATCAGAATGGGGAGAGCCACAAGTGTAGTGAACTTACCACTGAAATGCATTGTAGTAGAAGTAGACCAAACCAAGACCATATAAAAAGGCAGCATTCTGTAAAGCAAAATAATTTTTATTAAATGTATTTCCATTTGTTATATATATTAATATATATTAAAAACTACAATGGAGGCTGGAGAAATAGATCAATTGTTAAAACCATCATCTGCTCTTATAAAACCCCTGTTGTAGAAAAATTTAATCCCACCTTTGACCATTTAATTCCCAAATAAAAGATATACATGACTTTTATATTTATACTAAGCCTTAATCAGCACAAAAGCTGGGCAGATATCAACCCTCTGGCTGTGTCTATATCCCAGCCAAGAAACTCATTATGTAATTTGCCATGTTTCATCTAGGCTACTCTTAACTCCAATTAGCCAACACACATGGCCATTGTGCCCTTCCCCCTGCCTGGAGTAGGACAAACAACCTGGCTGGAGTTAGTCTGACCTCTCTGCATTTGCAACTTCCTACAGGAACCTTGAGGAGTCCACTGCCCCAGCTGAGCTTCCTGAAACAAAGGACTGTGTCTTTGGGCTTCCCGTTTATAAGGAGTACAGAACAATAAAGTTCAAGCCTTGATCAGAAATTTTGTCTTAGCTTCATTCTACTCTCCAACACTGTCCCTTTTTGATTCCCAGCCTCCCTTTCAGGTAGATCCGGTTCATCCATGGCTGCTGGACAGCTACAGGTGGCTCCTGAACGTGGGAACCGAAAACGGGAGGACTGACTGAGAAAAGCTGT